>SEYY01022018.1:0-52500 GCA_009176605.1 Armadillidium nasatum
TATAATATATATATATATATATATATATTAATATTATATATATATATATATATATATATATATTATATATATTATATATATATATATATATATATATATATATATATATATATATATATATATATATATATATATATATATATATATATATATATATATATATTATATAATATTTTATTATACTCATTCTTCGTAAGTTCGTGTGCTTGGAGAGTTAGGAATGGTAAATATTATAATAGATATTTTTTTATTATTATTATATTTATATTATTATTTTTATTATTATTATTATTATTATTATTATTATTATTATTATTATTATTTTAAAGGCATTGATTATGAGCTTAGAACTGTAACTTATTGGAAAATGAACAGGTACGTTGCGAGAAATGGATTTTGTAAAGTTAGACCAATGTAAATCTTTCATGGTTTACAATAATATATATATATATATATATATATTATATATATATATATAATATATATATATATATATATATTATATATATATATATATTATATATATCTCACAGAGTACGGATGAATACAAGAAATTGAACCCTATGTCTCAAGTACCAGCTCTTATTGTTGACGGTAAAACAATTACACAATCGGTAAGTAAATACTCCTTTTTGTGTTTCTTTGATTAATATTGTAATGGAAGAGTATTTACAGACTAATTGAATGGGAAAAATCGATATTTATATTATGCAGTTATTTTATGCATTATATATATATATATATATATATATATATATATAATATATATATATATATATATATATATATATTATATATAATATATATATATATTATATAATAATATATTATAATATTACATCAAAACTTTTTTTTCTTAAAGAGACAAAAAAAAAACTATATGATAAATCTTTAGCCATATTCTTCCTCTAGAGTTCTTGACAACTTAGGCCAGATCGGTCAAATAACCAAAATGTTATAAGGAAAAAGAGAAGGGTGTGTATCACCGAAACTATTATAGATACAGTTAATTAAATCCAAATTTATTTACTATGAATTTAAAGAGTAATGTTAGCTACTATTAACTCACAAATTATTTATATATTTTCTGGGCACCATATATAGCTTCAATATATATATATATATATATATATATATATATATATATATATATATATATATATATATATATATTATATATATATATATATATATATATATATATATATATATATATCTCTGGTGACCAAAGGCCGGAATCCTACCGATTTCCACAGGAGCTGAAAAACTCTATCCAGGTCGTTGGAAGCCGAAATGTTCAGATTCACGGTGTTTGAAAGTATGCAGGTCAAAGGAAGTTGGGAAAATAGACAAAGGGAGTGTGTTCCAGACTTTACCATTATAGTATTTGCAAGATTGAGCATAGCGGTTCAGTCTGGGCTAGGAGAGTTGGACAGAGATAGGATGGGACTGTGTAGAAAGGCGTGTCGCACGAGCTTTTCTTAATGGAGAAGGTATGCGACGAGAGAATTTAGAAGAGCAGTGTCCGTTGTAATAGCGATAGTGTAAACAGAGTGACGCAGCAATTCGGCAGGCAGAAAGAGATTGGAGAGAGTTAGCAAAGGCCGGAGAGTTGATGAGACGAAAAACCCTAGACTCCACCTTTTCAAGGGGAGATGCTGTATGAGTGGAAGCCACCCAAGATGTGTGAAGGCATTCTCTATACAGAGGTGAACAACATCCCTATAAAGAGCAAGCAACTTGAAGTAGTGTGAACTAAACTTCTGAAGGCACCTCAGAACACCCAACCTCTTAGAAGCTTGTTTAGAAAGAGAAGGTAATGTGATCTTTCCAAGAAAGATCACGAGAAATAGAAACACCGAGAATATTAAGGAGACAAATGAAGGCTTTGAGTTGTGTGTTTTCGAAGAAGATATGTGTGTGGAAGATTGTGTCGAGTGGAGAGATGGAGGAAATGAGTTTTTGAGGCATTGAAAATACCATGTTTTCTCTGCCCCAATTTGAAATACGTGAAAGATCAGAGGATTAGTTGCTCCAAGGCTACCCTGCTCGAGTCTATTAACTGCTGTTGGGAGGGAAGTCATTCAAATTGAAAGAAGTAATGAAGGGTGGAGTCATCAACATAGGAGTTGATAGGAAATGAAGTAACAGAAAGATCATTAATTAAAAGTAGAAAAATGTTAGTGATAGGACAGAACCTGAGGAACACCACTATTAATAGATTTAAAGGAAGAACGGTGGCCATCTACAACAGCTGCTATAGAACGACCGGAAAGGAAATTAGAGAGAAGGATAGATTAAAGAGGGAAGTTTAGAAATCAAAGCTTTGTGCCATACTCTATCGAAAGCTTTCGATATGTCCAGCGCCACAGCAAAGGATTCACCGAAATGCCGAAGAGCGAAGGACCAAGAGTCAGAGAGAAGGGAAAGAAGATCACCGGTAGAGTGTTTCTTACGAAAGCCATACTGCCGATCAGAGATTAAGATTAGAAGTAATTGAAATGTTTCCAAATTTTCATGTTAAGGATAGATTCGAAAACTTTAGAGAGAACGGAGGTCAAAGAAATAGGACGATAGTTGGAGGGTTGAGATGGATCGCCCTTCTTCGGCACAGGCTGAATGTGCGCACGTTTCCAGCAAGAAGGGAAGGTCGAAGTAGAAAGACAAAGACCAAATAGTTTACCAAGGCAGGGTGCAAGCTCGGAAGCACAAGTTTTGAGAACCACAGGAGAAATAATACCATCGGGACCATACGCCTTCTTGATATATATATATATATATATATATATATATATATATATATATATATATATATATATATATAATATATATATATATATATATATATATATATATATATATATATATATACGTCCTCTTAGATAAGCATTTTGGAGTTTATAGAGGAAAACATACCCTCAGAAACCTTTACTCCGAAGTGTCCTTTCGAAAGAGCTAAGGTACGTATATATATATTATATATATATATATATATATATATATATATATATATATATATATATATATATATATATATATATATATATATATATATATATTATATATATATATATATATATATATATATATATATATATATTTATATATATTTCTCCTTTCTTTATCTCCTCCCAGATAGGGTTTTTCACCCTGTCAGTGGGACCAGCATCCTTCTCCATCTGCACTTAAAAGCCCCTCTTCAAGAGCCCTCTAAAAAATCATGTTTTTTTTCGGTTCTTTAGTTTCAATGTTAGTCCCTTGAGTTTTATTTAAACTCATAGGTGAGGTTTTCCGTTTCAGTTGCACAAACAACGTCTTCCATTTAACCTCTAAGGACTTTGTTCCAGAGCTTTCCAGAAAATCATGCTTCTCGGAACTATGGTTTCCCATGATGGTCCTGGATTTTCTGCAAGCAATATTTTTTGCCTTAACTCACCGGCTTGCTAGGCCTGTCGTGTGAACCTGTCTGTTCATGAGCGGTTACTCCTGCTGTAAATAATTCTATTGTTATGGCAGTATAGACTTTTATAATGTGATTAGTGTTCAATTAGAGAAGTCTATTTACCTTTAATACTAATCTCTGTTCTCATTCATTGGCGTCTTTAAATTTAAAATTCGAAAATATTCTTGCTACTCATGCTTCATTTCGGTATAATGTGAAAAAACCTTTCTCGGGAATTAAGAAGTTCAAAAATCATTCTGGTTCCTCATCTCTCTGATTTATTTTCTGGCAGTGTGCTAAAATTATAAACTCTAACTTTTCTTTTTTTCCTCCTTTTTCCTCTCTTTCAATTTATTCCACTTCCCAGCAAAAAAAAAAAAAAAAAAAAAAAAAAAATTGTAGGAATTTTAGTTGATTTTGTGGGAACCTGTAGGTATTGGCTATTCTGCTTGTCATTTATTTTTTCTGGATTTTGTGGGATGAAACATTGTCAGAAATATTTAACAGGATTCTATGTTGTTGATTGCTAAAAATCCATATGAGATTTATGCTTTATATTTCTGAATTATTTCCTGCAATGAAATTTGTAGAAAATCCCTTTTAAGAATGCAAACAAAATTTTTTAAAATTTGTATTGCTTGTTCTTGCTAACATTTTTTTTTTTAATTAAAAAAATTTGATTTTATATATATATATATATATATATATATATATATATATATAATATATATATATATATATATATATATATATATATATATATATATATATAAATTAATAATAATAATAATAATAAAAATAATAATAATAATAAAGAAACAAAAATACGTTTGCGAAAAGTTGCGTAAATTTGAAATTTTTTATTCGTAAGTGCAGACCTTGGTGGCGTAGTCAGTTAATTAAACTACAAAGAGTGAATCAGATGGTCAGTAGTTCGAATCGAGTCCGGTGAGCTCAAGAGTAAGTTTTAAAGTCGACAGACGACGCGGCCGACCTTATTTCTGACAAATTCGATGTAAGTAATAAAATTTAAATTTCATAATTAATCAAATGTGATATATAGTTGACGGTTAAATTAAACATATAAATTGTATACATGAGGGTTGCGCTAGGAAAATATCTACAAGAGGCAATTTCCTTTTATATTTAGCTGTATATTTTCGTGGGAATTTCATGACACATTATAGGTTCTTACTGGAAATGTACTGGGATTTTGTTGGTTTTTGCAATGGTTTTAGTCGATTCTTACTGGAAAACATTGTCGGATATGACAAGTTCTTACAGGAAATGAAAAATGTCCATATCCAAAACCCAACATGTTCCAACAAAAATTTGAATTGGTTCCTACAAGGAATCTTTAATTGGTTTTGTCGGAAAGAACCAAATTTCCTTCTGAAACTTGTAAAACTTTTTTTTGCTGGGTTTAGACGATTTAGTGCTATTTCTTATTTTTAACCACTCTCTAATTCACATATGCCAAACATAGCAACTTCTAAATATGTGATTCTTTTAATCCTCTATTTTATCAGATTATATTTCACATAATGGCTGGATTGGTGATTTTCTTCTCTTTTTTCGGGTTGTTGGTACTCTGCTATTTGGCATTTCGGTAAAGCTTTTGCAGTGGCAATAGACATTTCAGAGCCTTATAAAGAGTTTGTCTGGTACATTGTTTTGATTTTAAAACTTCTGTATGTCAATACGTCTAACTATCTATCCTTATCTTTGTAATATTTCTAATTTTATTTTTCGAACTCTCCAAATAGTAGCAGTAGCAGACGGCTGGCGTTCTTCCATGAAATCTACAAATCATGTTCCTCAGTTTTCTCATTTATTCTCTATCTATCTATCTGTCTATCTATCTATCTATCTATCTATCTATCTATCTATCTATCTATCTATCTATCTATCTATCTATCTATCTCTTAGTTTCATTAATGATCTATCTGTCACTTCATCAGCTATCTGCTCTCATGTCGATGACATCTGGTTAACGAAAGATAGCTGTACTTTGGAGCATTCGACCTCTAACCTTTCTCGCATTTTTAAATAGGGGCAGAAGAGTCATTGATATTTTAAAGCTCTCTAAAGTTCAATTCCTTCATCTAACTTCTCTATGAAACCCTCCACACAACTACAATATCTTCGAAAATACACATCTTAAGCATTCGTCCATCGTTAATTTTGAGATGTTTCTTGGAATGATTTCAATGATTCTGTCATTACGCAACCTTCTAAAAGGTTGAGTTCTCTGAAATATTTTAAGAATTTCTTTCCGTATCTCTAAAGTTTCTTGCATTTTGTAGAAAAGTTTCCTGCTCTTGTATTTTGTTTGCATCTCATCTGTTGCACCTTCAACTTATAACCATAGTGATGGTTTTTTCTAATCCTGGTGGGTTACATGTGGGCATATATATATATATATATATATATATATATATATATATATATATATATATATATATATATATATATATATATATATATATATATATATATATATATATATATATATATATATATATATATATATATATATATATATATATATATATATATATATATATATATATATATATATATATATATATATATATATATATATATATATATATATATATATATATATATATATATATATATATATATATATATACACGAAGGTTCGAGAAATAAATGAACTGATTGCTTCAGGAATTCAGCCTCTTCAGAACCTAAGTGTATCAAGATTTCAAAAAGATATGAGCGAAAACGAATGGTGTGCTTACTACAATAGAAACGGCTTAAAAAGGTATATTAATATATATATATATATATATATATATATATTATATATATATATATATATATATATATATATATATATATATATATATATATATATATATATATATATATATATATATATATATATATATATATATATATATATATATATATATATATATATATATATATATATATATATATATATATATATATATATATATATATATATATATATATATATATATATATATATATATATATATATATATATCAGATGGCTACAAAACTTGGGAAACCGTCGGCGTGTGTGCCGTCCTTCCTGATCCCAGCCTCGCGCACTCTTCCCGTAAATGAATCGGTCTTTATGACGGAGCTCATTACTATACTACTAGCCCTCTCTCGGATTTTAACCCTTAATTCAAACCAACCGTAGATTAATTGTTCTGACTCATACAGCGCTCTACAAGCTGTACTCTATCTATGGTCGTCATTCTCCTTCTCTTCGGTTCGTCCATCCCTCTTATAAATTACATTGCATCCTCGCAGAGTCACCCATCTTCAACAGCGTCTCATTATTCGCCTTTCTATAAGAACTTAAACTGTTCAATGCCATCTAAATGACCTTTGGGTAACTATTATTCAATAACAGAAACCGTCCATAGGGTTTTATTTTCCAACATTGTATTACCGCTACCCTTTTAAGCCGTGGTGGGTACTGTAGACTTGAAATATATATATATATATATATATATATTATATATATATATATATATATATATATATATATATATATATATATATATATATATATATATATATATATATATATATATATATATATATATATATATATATATATATATATATATATATATATATATATATATATATATATATATATATATATATATATATATATATATATATATATATATATATATATATATATATATATATATATATATATATAGAGGTTAGCTTGCACGTAGTACCTTTAATATTAAAAATAATGGGTCTCAGAGGGGTGTCCGGTTTGTGATTTTTGGTTTGCGATAAAATTACGACATGTTCGGGAAATAAGCATCGAATTCTCAATTCTGTATTCTCATAATGTTCAACTATGTCGAAACTCCAGCTGCGAAAAAGGTACATGTAGGTGATAAAAGTATAAAATTTATGTTATATATTTCAAAGACTGGAACTATCCATACTGGGAACTCAAAAGGCGTTGCAGTTTTTTCACTTTTTTTTATACTAATAAAAATACGATTTTATCTTTATATTTTATCATAGCCCTTGAAAAAATTGTTGAAGAATCGAGTGGCAAATATTGTGTTGGGAACGAAATAACTCTCGCAGATTGTTTACTCATTCCACAAGTTTTTGCTGCTAATAAGAGGTAATGTTATTTTTGTCTGAAAGGTAATCCGTTTATATAAGTGTATTTTTGAATAATAATTATAAAAATTAATCGTAAAAATAACGTTATTCAAAATATAATTAATATTTAGTATTACTGATTCCTTTATATCCCAAGATACAAAATTGATCTGGAAGAATTTCCCACGATTGCCAGAATTTACGAAAACTTGAAATCTTTGGAGGTGTTCAAAGCTGCTCATCCTCTCAATCAACCAGACGCTCCTCCAAAGAACGAGAACGAGATTTAAATTTCTGGAATAGCCGTTTATCATCTCCATTACTTCAGATTTAAAATAGCAGATATTAATATTTTAATCATGAAGATTACGATATTATGGAATTTGGGATTTCTTGGGAAGATATATGTTCGGGTTGATTATATAAGTATTGTATTTTTTTCTGTTTTGAAAGTTATTTAAATTTATTGACTTAAATATATGCTTAATGTTCTGATAAATTCACAAATTAATCTTTCATTTCTTTCCTACGAAAGCGAAGATATTATATATACAGGTATATCTCGCATAGTACGGTTTCGGTCAGTGCGAATTACTAATTTTATTACAATAATAAGTGAAAAACGTAAGCAAACTTCCCGCTCAGAGCCTGTATTTTACGATAACTGCACTAAACACACATTGTTTACTATTCATTATTCAACTAGCCACGCTATATTTAAGTTGTGTTATTTATCATTCTCAATTTTTAAAAATATGATCACCCTTTTTCGGTATGAAGGGATGAGGCTAAAGAAGAAACCAGTGCAAACTTCATTATTGCAATTTTTTAGTAATAAAAAATGAAATCTATAAAAAAAAAATTTTGTTTAAAAAAAAAAAAAAAAAAAAAAAAAAAAAATGTTTTTTTTTTTTTTTTAATTCGTATCATTTTATTATTCATTTCAAGCATGGAAATAATCATTAATACAGACATCGATTGTCGAAAAAATGCTGACCCAAAAATTATTGGAACTAATTGTCATTTTTCCTATTAATGTAATTCCTATTCCTTTAATAGTGCGGTTTCAAACATTACCGGAAGTTGCTGGAACCAGTTAGACGTACTATGCGAGGTATATATATATATATATATATATATATATATATATATATATATATATATATATATATATATATATATATATATATATATATATATATATATATATATATATATATATACCACTATGCTAAACCGTGGAATCTTTATTTATAATTTTCATAACTGCTAATGATGTTATAATTTCGAGGAATCGAACCCGGGTCCAAAAGATGGAAGTCCGTTGTGTTGACCACTACTCCACCGATGGTTCAAAATGAAATAATCCAGAACTTCTACTGACATATCGCCTAGTGAAAAGTCCCTTCAATATTTCACCGACCACAACTTGGGCGTAGCGTCAACATGGACCAGGTTCTATCCTGAATATAAACCGCAGTGTAAATTTTATAATTTTGATAACCACTATGCTAAACCGTGGAATCTTTATTTATAATTTTCATAACTGCTAATGATGTTATAATTTCGAGGAATCGAACCCGGGTCCAAAAGATGGAAGTCCGTTGTGTTGACCACTACTCCACCGATGGTTCAAAATGAAATAATCCAGAACTTCTACTGACATATCGCCTAGTGAAAAGTCCCTTCAATATTTCACCGACCACAACTTGGGCGTAGCGTCAACATGGACCAGGTTCTATCCTGAATATAAACCGCAGTGTAAATTTTATAATTTTGATAACCACTATGCTAAACCGTGGAATCTTTATTTATAATTTTCGATAACTGCGAAATTATGTAACATCATTAGCAGTTATGAAAATTATAAATAAAGATTCCACGGTTTATCATAGTGGTTATCAAAATTATAAAATTTACACTACGGTTTATATTCAGGATAGAACCTGGTCCATGTTGACGCTACGCCCAAGTTGTGGTCGGTGAAATATTGAAGGGACTTTTCACTAGGCGATATGTCAGTAGAAGTTCTGGATTATTTCATTTTGAACCATCGGTGGAGTAGTGGTCAACACAACGGACTTCCATCTTTTGGACCCGGGTTCGATTCCTCGAAATTATAACATCATTAGCAGTTATGAAAATTATAAATAAAGATTCCACGGTTTAGCATAGTGG
Source organism: Armadillidium nasatum (assembly GCA_009176605.1). Lineage (NCBI taxonomy): Eukaryota > Metazoa > Arthropoda > Malacostraca > Isopoda > Armadillidiidae > Armadillidium > Armadillidium nasatum. Next base: position 9,770 of record SEYY01022018.1, read on the forward strand.
TTATCAAAATTATAAAATTTACACTGCGGTTTATATTCAGGATAGAACCTGGTCCATGTTGACGCTACGCCCAAGTTGTGGTCGGTGAAATATTGAAGGGACTTTTCACTAGGCGATATGTCAGTAGAAGTTCTGGATTATTTCATTTTGAACCATCGGTGGAGTAGTGGTCAACACAACGGACTTCCATCTTTTGGACCCGGGTTCGATTCCTCGAAATTATAACATCATTAGCAGTTATGAAAATTATAAATAAAGATTCCACGGTTTAGCATAGTGGTTATCAAATATTATATATATATATATATATATATATATATATATATATATATATATATATATATATATATATATATATATATATATATATATATATATATATATATATATATATATATATATATACCTCGCATAGTACGTCTAACTGGTTCCAGCAACTTCCGGTAATGTTTGAAACCGCACTATTAAAGGAATAGGAATTACATTAATAGGAAAAATGACAATTAGTTCCAATAATTTTTGGGTCAGCATTTTTTCGACAATCGATGTCTGTATTAATGATTATTTCCATGCTTGAAATGAATAATAAAATACGAATTAAAAAAAAAAAAAAAAAACATGGAAATTTAAATGATTTTGTTAATGTATTATTAAACAAAAAATATTTATAGATTTCATTTTTTATTACTAAAAAATTGCAATAATGAAGTTTGCACTGGTTTCTTCTTTAGCCTCATCCCTTCATACCGAAAAAGGGTGATCATATTTTTAAAAATTGAGAATGATAAATAACACAACTTAAATATAGCGTGGCTAGTTGAATAATGAATAGTAAACAATGTGTGTTTAGTGCAGTTATCGTAAAATACAGGCTCTGAGCGGGAAGTTTGCTTACGTTTTTCACTTATTATTGTAATAAAATTAGTAATTCGCACTGACCGAAACCGTACTATGCGAGATATACCTGTATATATAATATCTTCGCTTTCGTAGGAAAGAAATGAAAGATTAATTTGTGAATTTATCAGAACATTAAGCATATATTTAAGTCAATAAATTTAAATAACTTTCAAAACAGAAAAAAATACAATACTTATATAATCAACCCGAACATATATCTTCCCAAGAAATCCCAAATTCCATAATATCGTAATCTTCATGATTAAAATATTAATATCTGCTATTTTAAATCTGAAGTAATGGAGATGATAAACGGCTATTCCAGAAATTTAAATCTCGTCTCGTTCTTTGGAGGAGCGTCTGGTTGATTGAGAGGATGAGCAGCTTTGAACACCTCCAAAGATTTCAAGTTTTCGTAAATTCTGGCAATCGTGGGAAATTCTTCCAGATCAATTTTGTATCTTGGGATATAAAGGAATCAGTAATACTAAATATTAATTATATTTTGAATAACGTTATTTTTACGATTAATTTTTATAATTATTATTCAAAAATACACTTATATAAACGGATTACCTTTCAGACAAAAATAACATTACCTCTTATTAGCAGCAAAAACTTGTGGAATGAGTAAACAATCTGCGAGAGTTATTTCGTTCCCAACACAATATTTGCCACTCGATTCTTCAACAATTTTTTCAAGGGCTATGATAAAATATAAAGATAAAATCGTATTTTTATTAGTATAAAAAAAAGTGAAAAAACTGCAACGCCTTTTGAGTTCCCAGTATGGATAGTTCCAGTCTTTGAAATATATAACATAAATTTTATACTTTTATCACCTACATGTACCTTTTTCGCAGCTGGAGTTTCGACATAGTTGAACATTATGAGAATACAGAATTGAGAATTCGATGCTTATTTCCCGAACATGTCGTAATTTTATCGCAAACCAAAAATCACAAACCGGACACCCCTCTGAGACCCATTATTTTTAATATTAAAGGTACTACGTGCAAGCTAACCTCATATATATATATATATATATATATATATATATATATATATATATATATATATATATATATATATATATATATATATATATATATATATATATATATATATATATATATATATATATATATATATATATATATATATATATATATATATATATATATATATATATATATATATATATATATATATATATATATATATATATATATATATATATATATATATATATATATATATATATATATATATATATATATATATATATATATATACAAGTCTACAGTACCCACCACGGCTTAAAAGGGTAGCGGTAATACAATGTTGGAAAATAAAACCCTATGGACGGTTTCTGTTATTGAATAATAGTTACCCAAAGGTCATTTAGATGGCATTGAACAGTTTAAGTTCTTATAGAAAGGCGAATAATGAGACGCTGTTGAAGATGGGTGACTCTGCGAGGATGCAATGTAATTTATAAGAGGGATGGACGAACCGAAGAGAAGGAGAATGACGACCATAGATAGAGTACAGCTTGTAGAGCGCTGTATGAGTCAGAACAATTAATCTACGGTTGGTTTGAATTAAGGGTTAAAATCCGAGAGAGGGCTAGTAGTATAGTAATGAGCTCCGTCATAAAGACCGATTCATTTACGGGAAGAGTGCGCGAGGCTGGGATCAGGAAGGACGGCACACACGCCGACGGTTTCCCAAGTTTTGTAGCCATCTGAATATATATATATATATATATATATATATATATATATATATATATATATATATATATATATATATATATATATATATATATATATATATATATATATATATATATATATATATATATATATATATATATATATATATATATATATATATATATATATATATATATATATATATATATATATATATATATATATATATATATATATATATATATATATATATATATATATATATATATATATATACCTTTTAAGCCGTTTCTATTGTAGTAAGCACACCATTCGTTTTCGCTCATATCTTTTTGAAATCTTGATACACTTAGGTTCTGAAGAGGCTGAATTCCTGAAGCAATCAGTTCATTTATTTTCTCGAACCTTCGTGTATATATATATATATATATATATATATATATATATATATATATATATATATATATATATATATATATATATATATATATATATATATATATATATATATATATATATATATATATATATATATATATATATATATATATATATATATATATATATATATATATATATATATATATATATATATATATATATATATATATATATATATATATATATATATATATATATATGCCCACATGTAACCCACCAGGATTAGAAAAAACCATCACTATGGTTATAAGTTGAAGGTGCAACAGATGAGATGCAAACAAAATACAAGAGCAGGAAACTTTTCTACAAAATGCAAGAAACTTTAGAGATACGGAAAGAAATTCTTAAAATATTTCAGAGAACTCAACCTTTTAGAAGGTTGCGTAATGACAGAATCATTGAAATCATTCCAAGAAACATCTCAAAATTAACGATGGACGAATGCTTAAGATGTGTATTTTCGAAGATATTGTAGTTGTGTGGAGGGTTTCATAGAGAAGTTAGATGAAGGAATTGAACTTTAGAGAGCTTTAAAATATCAATGACTCTTCTGCCCCTATTTAAAAATGCGAGAAAGGTTAGAGGTCGAATGCTCCAAAGTACAGCTATCTTTCGTTAACCAGATGTCATCGACATGAGAGCAGATAGCTGATGAAGTGACAGATAGATCATTAATGAAACTAAGAGATAGATAGATAGATAGATAGATAGATAGATAGATAGATAGATAGATAGATAGATAGATAGATAGATAGATAGATAGATAGATAGATAGATAGAGAATAAATGAGAAAACTGAGGAACATGATTTGTAGATTTCATGGAAGAACGCCAGCCGTCTGCTACTGCTACTATTTGGAGAGTTCGAAAAATAAAATTAGAAATATTACAAAGATAAGGATAGATAGTTAGACGTATTGACATACAGAAGTTTTAAAATCAAAACAATGTACCAGACAAACTCTTTATAAGGCTCTGAAATGTCTATTGCCACTGCAAAAGCTTTACCGAAATGCCAAATAGCAGAGTACCAACAACCCGAAAAAAGAGAAGAAAATCACCAATCCAGCCATTATGTGAAATATAATCTGATAAAATAGAGGATTAAAAGAATCACATATTTAGAAGTTGCTATGTTTGGCATATGTGAATTAGAGAGTGGTTAAAAATAAGAAATAGCACTAAATCGTCTAAACCCAGCAAAAAAAAGTTTTACAAGTTTCAGAAGGAAATTTGGTTCTTTCCGACAAAACCAATTAAAGATTCCTTGTAGGAAACCAATTCAAATTTTTGTTGGAACATGTTGGGTTTTGGATATGGACATTTTTCATTTCCTGTAAGAAATTCCTTGTCATGTCCGACAATGTTTTCCAGTAAGAATCGACTAAAACCATTGCAAAAACCAACAAAATCCCAGTACATTTCCAGTAAGAACCTATAATGTGTCATGAAATTCCCACGAAAATATACAGCTAAATATAAAAGGAAATTGCCTCTTGTAGATATTTTCCTAGCGCAACCCTCATGTATACAATTTATATGTTTAATTTAACCGTCAACTATATATCACATTTGATTAATTATGAAATTTAAATTTTATTACTTACATCGAATTTGTCAGAAATAAGGTCGGCCGCGTCGTCTGTCGACTTTAAAACTTACTCTTGAGCTCACCGGACTCGATTCGAACTACTGACCATCTGATTCACTCTTTGTAGCTTAACTAACAACGCCACCAAGGTTTGCGCACTTTCAAATTTACTCAACTTTTGCAAACGTATGTTTGTATTTATTATTTATTACTTATATATATATATATATATATATATATATATATATATATATATATATATATATATATATATATATATATATATATATATATATATATATATATATATATATATATATATATATATATATATATATATATAAAATCAAAGTTTTTTATTATTTAAAATAAATGTTAGCAAGAACAAGCAATACAAATTTTAAAAAATTTTGTTTGCATTCTTAAAAGGGATTTTCTACAAATTTCATTGCAGGAAATAATTCAGAAATATAAAGCATAAATCTCATATGGATTTTTAGCAATCAACAACATAGAATCCTGTTAAATATTTCTGACAATGTTTCATCCCACAAAATCCAGAAAAAATAAATGACAAGCAGAATAGCCAATACCTACAGGTTCCCACAAAATCAACTAAAATTCCTACAATTTTTTTTTTTTTTTTTTTTTTTTTTTTTTTTGCTGGGAAGTGGAATAAATTGAAAGAGAGGAAAAAGGAGGAAAAAAAGAAAAGTTAGAGTTTATAATTTTAGCACACTGCCAGAAAATAAATCAGAGAGATGAGGAACCAGAATGATTTTTGAACTTCTTAATTCCCGAGAAAGGTTTTTTCACATTATACCGAAATGAAGCATGAGTAGCAAGAATATTTTCGAATTTTAAATTTAAAGACGCCAATGAATGAGAACAGAGATTAGTATTAAAGGTAAATAGACTTCTCTAATTGAACACTAATCACATTATAAAAGTCTATACTGCCATAACAATAGAATTATTTACAGCAGGAGTAACCGCTCATGAACAGACAGGTTCACACGACAGGCCTAGCAAGCCGGTGAGTTAAGGCAAAAAATATTGCTTGCAGAAAATCCAGGACCATCATGGGAAACCATAGTTCCGAGAAGCATGATTTTCTGGAAAGCTCTGGAACAAAGTCCTTAGAGGTTAAATGGAAGACGTTGTTTGTGCAACTGAAACGGAAAACCTCACCTATGAGTTTAAATAAAACTCAAGGGACTAACATTGAAACTAAAGAACCGAAAAAAAACATGATTTTTTAGAGGGCTCTTGAAGAGGGGCTTTTAAGTGCAGATGGAGAAGGATGCTGATCCCACTGACAGGGTGAAAAACCCTATCTGGGAGGAGATAAAGAAAGGAGAAATATATATATATATATATATATATATATATATATATATATATATATATATATATATATATATATATATATATATATATATATATATATATATATATATATATATATATATATATATACGTACCTTAGCTCTTTCGAAAGGACACTTCGGGAGTAAAGGTTTCTGAGGGTATGTTTCCTCTATAAACTCCAAAATGCTTATCTAAGAGGACGATATATATATATATATATATATATATATATATATATATATATATATATATATATATATATATATATATATATATATATATATATATATATATATATATATATATATATATATATATATATATATATATATATATATATATATATATATATATATATATATATATCAAGAAGGCGTATGGTCCCGATGGTATTATTTCTCCTGTGGTTCTCAAAACTTGTGCTTCCGAGCTTGCATCCTGCCTTGGTAAACTATTTGGTCTTTGTCTTTCTACTTCGACCTTCCCTTCTTGCTGGAAACGTGCGCACATTCAGCCTGTGCCGAAGAAGGGCGATCCATCTCAACCCTCCAACTATCGTCCTATTTCTTTGACCTCCGTTCTCTCTAAAGTTTTCGAATCTATCCTTAACATGAAAATTTGGAAACATTTCAATACTTCTAATCTAATCTCTGATCGGCAGTATGGCTTTCGTAAGAAACACTCTACCGGTGATCTTCTTTCCCTTCTCTCTGACTCTTGGTCCTTCGCTCTTCGGCATTTCGGTGAATCCTTTGCTGTGGCGCTGGACATATCGAAAGCTTTCGATAGAGTATGGCACAAAGCTTTGATTTCTAAACTTCTCTCTAATTTCCTTTCCGGTCGTTCTATAGCAGCTGTTGTAGATGGCCACCGTTCTTCCTTTAAATATATTAATAGTGGTGTTCCTCAAGGTTCTGTCCTATCACTAACATTTTTCTACTTTTAATTAATGATCTTTCTGTTACTTCATTTCCTATCAACTCCTATGTTGATGACTCCACCCTTCATTACTTCTTTCAATTTGAATGACTTCCCTCCCAACAGCAGTTAATAGACTCGAGCAGGGTAGCCTTGGAGCAACTAATCTCTGATCTTTCACGTATTCAAATTGGGGCAGAGAAAACATGGTATTTTCAATGCCTCAAAAACTCATTTCCTCCATCTCTCCACTCGACACAATCTTCCACACAACTTCTTCGAAAATATACAACTCAAACCTTCATATGTTCTTAATATTCTCGGTGTATTTTTTTCTCGTGATCTTTCTTGGATAGATCACACTGCTTCTCTTTCTAAACAAGCTTCTAAGAGGTGTGGTGTTCTGAGGTGCCTTCAGAATTAGTTCACGCCACCCAAGTTGCTTGCTCTTTATAGGGGTGTTGTTCGTCTCTGTATGGAGAATGCTTCACACATCTGGAGTGGTTCCACTCATACAGCCTCCTTGAGAAGGTGGAGTCTAGGGTTTTTCGTCTCATCAACTCTCCGGCCTTTGCTAACTCTCTCCAATCTCTTTCTGCCTGCCGAATTGCTGCGTCACTCTGTTTACACTATCGCTATTACAACGGACACTGCTCTTCTAAACTCTCTCGTCGCATACCTCCTCCATTAAGAAAAGCTCGTGCGACACGCCTTTCTACACAGTCCCATCCTATCTCTGTCCAACTCTCCTAGCCCAGACTGAACCGCTATGCTCAATCTTGCAAATACTATAATGGTAAAGTCTGGAACACACTCCCTTTGTCTATTTTCCCAACTTCCTTTGACCTGCATACTTTCAAACACCGTGAATCTGAACATTTCGGCTTCCAACGACCTGGATAGAGTTTTTCAGCTCCTGTGGAAATCGGTAGGATTCCGGCCTTTGGTCACCAGAGGATATATATATATATATATATATATATATATATATATATATATATATATATATATATATATATATATATATATATATATATATATATATATATATATATATATATTGAAGCTATATATGGTGCCCAGAAAATATATAAATAATTTGTGAGTTAATAGTAGCTAACATTACTCTTTAAATTCATAGTAAATAAATTTGGATTTAATTAACTGTATCTATAATAGTTTCGGTGATACACACCCTTCTCTTTTTCCTTATAACATTTTGGTTATTTGACCGATCTGGCCTAAGTTGTCAAGAACTCTAGAGGAAGAATATGGCTAAAGATTTATCATATAGTTTTTTTTTTGTCTCTTTAAGAAAAAAAAGTTTTGATGTAATATATATATATATATATATATATATATATATTATATATATATATATATATATATATATATATATATATATATATATATATATATATATATATATATATATATATATATATATATATATATATAATGCATAAAATAACTGCATAATATAAATATCGATTTTTCCCATTCAATTAGTCTGTAAATACTCTTCCATTACAATATTAATCAAAGAAACACAAAAAGGAGTATTTACTTACCGATTGTGTAATTGTTTTACCGTCAACAATAAGAGCTGGTACTTGAGACATAGGGTTCAATTTCTTGTATTCATCCGTACTCTGTGAGATATTTATATATATATATATATATATATATATATATATAATATATATATATATATATATATATATATATATATATATATTATATATATATAATATATTATTGTAAACCATGAAAGATTTGACATTGGTCTACTTTACAAAATCCATTTCTCGCAACGTACCTGTTCATTTTCCAATAAGTTTACAGTTCTAAGCTCATAATCAATGCCTTTGTAAGATAAAGCTGAAATAATAATAATAATAATAATAATAATAATAATAATAATAATAATAATAATAATAATAATAATAAAATATATATTATTAAATATTTACCATTCCTAACTCTCCAAGCACACGAACTTACGAAGAATGAGTATAAAATTGGCTGAAATATATATATATATATATATATATATATATATATATATATATATATATATATATATATATATATATATATATATATATATATATATATATATATATATATATATATATATATATATATATATATATATATATAATAATAAATAATATAATAATAATATATATATAATATATATATATATATATATATATATATATATATATATATATATATATATATATATATATATATATATATATATATATATATATATATATATATATATATATATATATATATATATATATATATATATATATATATATATATATATATATATATATATACTATATATATATATATATATATATATATATATATATATATATATATATATATATATATATATATATATATATATATATATATATATATATATATATATATATATATATATATATATATATATATATATATATATATATATATATATATATATATATATATATATATATATATATATATATATATATATATATATATATATATATATATATATATATATATATATATATATATATATATATATATATATATATATATATATATATATATATATATATATATATATATATATATATATATATATATATATATATATATATATATATATATATATATATATATATATATATATATATATATATATATATATATATATATATATATATATATATATATATATATATATATATATATATATATATATATATATATATATATATATATATATATATATATATATATATATATATATAATATTATCACTAGTTGGGGAAATATTGGAATTTTTGAAAAGTTAAAGATCGATATTCCCGATACACGGCGTTTGAAGTTATGAAAGTCAAAAGAACTTGGGAAAATATAAAGTTTATCAATAGAGTACATGTAAGATTGAGCATAGCGGTTAAGTCTGGTGTCGGAGAGTTGGATAGAGACAAATGAGATTGTGAAGAAAGATGTATCGCATGAATCCTAGAGTTCAAAAGAACAACGTTTATTGTAATAGTGATAGTATAGAGAAACCGTGAGGCAACAATTTGATAGGTAGAGAAAAACTAGAGTTAGTGAGAGCAAACAATTGGTAAGACGAAAGGCCTTAGACTCCACTTTTGCGATGGGAACTGTGTAAATGAAACCACTCTAGATGTGCAAGGCGTACTCCATCAAAAAAGGAACAACATTCCAATAAAGAGCAGACAACTGCATGGAGTGGCGTGAAGAAACTACGAAGGCGCATAGGCCCAACTAGAAAATTGTTCTGGGTGGGATCATGGCCCCCCTCTATCAGAGAATTTCAATGTCTATTATAATTATATATAATTATATATAATTAACTGTATATAATTATTATATCAAGCTTACCTTATTTTGAAGTCACATAAATGAAGGAATGACGCGATTTTAAACAATGAAAATGGAAATAAAATACTTATGTAATTACAAAGTAAATACGTGGCCCGATAATTCTCACACCATTGTAATTCAAAGATTATGACGTCACTACCCCAAATGAACAACCCCAAGAGAAACCCAGCAAAAAATTCTTGCAAGTTTCTGCAAGGGTTTGGATACTTTCAACTGGAAAGTATTCAAAGCCTTGCAGAAATTTACAAGACCATTTTTGCTGGGAAGAGAAGATTTCATAAAACGACTGTCACAATTAAAGTACAATGAATGATGAAACGTAACTTATGAATGGCAACAATGTTTAAAGAAGAAAACACTATTACAATTGATTTCGGCATTTCAAAAACAAGCGGAATTTAAGTATATGACAATAAAAAAATGATTTCACAAGATTAAGAGGAAGAGGAACTCTGTAAGGCAGAAACTCTCTCGCAAAATTTTAGGGTAAGTGATAAAGTTGCTTCACTAATCACTTTTTTGAGCATGTTTAGTTGGGGATACTCTTATAAATTAGTCCCCACGCCAGTGCGGAGCACTGTAAAGTACTTTATGAAAGAGGTTTTGGAGCAAATGAAACCATCTTCAAGCGAGGACTCTTTCTCCTCAGGACTACAAGTGGGTTGACCGGAGCCGAAGAAGCTGACAAAGGAGGAAGAGACATTACAGGTGATTGGGCAGAATCCACAGGAGGGTTAGAAGGAACAGAGGATGCAGATTCTGCGGATTAAGAAGCGGATGAGGAAGATGCAAGGCTTGTGGTTGGCGGAACAAATGAAGAAGGAAAAGAGGAAGATGTAGACTCTGAGGATGTAGGAGCGGATGTGACAGGAACAGATGCTGCAGACGAAATGAAATTAGGTACAATTTTTTCGCAGGTCAGGATGCGAAACCACTAACAACAGCGTCGCCGTTAGACAATGTACAGAAGGCTCTACCACCGAGCTACGCCGCCTCTCCCCCCAAAAGAGAATGCATAGTAGAAGTTTTCAAGCTCTTCTGCTTCGAATCACTGTAGTAACTCAGTACCTATTACAAATCCATAAGAGGGTGCTAATTTCAAATACACATTGTTAATTGTCACCTTTATTGAAAACTGTAAAAATTGTTCAGAAACTTTTTTATGTACAATAAATATAATCTCAAATACTATTAAGTTATCTTATTTAACTGTAGCATATATATATAATATATATATATATATATATATATATATATATATATATATATATATATATATATATATATATATATATATATATATATATATATATATATATATATATATATATATATTTATATATTATATATATATATATATATTAGTTTCTAGTTTGGATTTCCAATGTCCTAAAATATTTTGTGTGAGCAGTATCTTAAAAAATAAGGTGATAACGGGAAATTTTAAGCTAATTAACACCTATTCGCCTGCAAAAGGAGTCTATTTCGTCTCTTTGATCAGATAAATTGCCAATATTTTAGTTAAGTCTTACATGAACCCAGTTTCTCAAAAGGGAACCAAAACGTCTCCGTAAGTAGAAAAGGAGTTGAGGTAGAAACTCTCAAAGGTTTGAATAAATTATTTTAGCATGCAATTGTTTTTGATTTTTAATTTCTAAAATGTCACTAGGACGCCCCAGGACGGGTAAAGATAATTACAAGTGCCCCCCCCTCCCTGGTTATGCGCCCGATTTGAGCACATTCACTCTTTATGCAATAGAAATTCCAATAGGTGTAAATTGTAACCTTTGTGCATATAGAAGTCAAAGTTTATTAAACCCATTCATTACCTATACGATTTTCGACTATATGCCGAAAAACCTATATGACTTACGTAGTTTCCACTGGTTGACATAGGGTCCCATTAAACCAAACAACGAAACCTATGAACATTTTTATATGGGGTTGGCCATCTATATACAGCAGCTGCTATAGAAAGACCAAAATTAAAGGAAAGAGAGCCAACAGAGAGAAGAATAGATTCCGAAAAAGGAAAGTTTAGAAATCGATTAAAACTTCGTTACAGACTCTTTTGAAGGCTTTCGATATGTCTAACGCTACGGAGAAATATTCACTGAAATGCCGAAGAACGGATAGAGGTCAAGAATCAGTGAGAAAGGAAAGATCAAAATTGGGCGGTCTTATAAGGAAAACGTACTGGCGATCAAAGATTAGAAGAATTGAAATGTTTCAAAATCTTCCTTTTAAAGATAGATTCGAAACTGCTAAAAAGATAGAAATAACGAGGTTTAAAATATAACATTATAGGCCTTTCTCGAAATTTTTATTATTTTTCCTTCTTTAAAACATATTCCAAACATTTCCTTTAATTAAATCTCATGAAGATTGGGAGTGGCACGTTTAATTGAAAAATCTCTAGTAGCAGTAATAATAATAATAATAATAATAATAATAATAATAATAATAATAATAATAATAATAATAATAATAATAATAATAATAATAATAATTTTATTATTATTATATATATCACGGTACCCTTCATTGTTCCTTGATGCTAGGCCCATTGTCTAGTTGTGTACTGTTAATTATGCTTTTTATTTTATACTTTTTATAAAATATTATTTATTTTTTATCTGTTATTTTTAATGTGTCACTAACGATTTTATAAACTGATACCATGTTGGTACCGTTTTATATTTTTTATCAAAACTTAAAAAAGTTTTGTTGACAAAATACAAACGTAAAACATATTTTATTATTTTTATTGCTTACCTTAGGTTCACAGAAACTTGTTTACTTTTACAAAATAATTATAAACGACAGCAACAAATTTCACTTTTTAACTGATTGCTTTTTTCAACTTCAATACGCTCAATCTTCAATCGTTATTCATACCGTAATGTTTACACAAATATTGAAAACGTTATCTAGGAGTTATTTTGTTTAGTAACCGAGATAAAACTTCTTGAGTTAGCCTAATTTTCACATAAGATATAGTGGATATTATAGACACTATTATGTTCTTTTGCGAATATTACGGATTCTATGAAAACTATAACTGTTCAATCAAAATTTGCCCTCAATTGTTATCAAATGTCAATGAATGAAAATACAAGCTTCATAACCATGACTAATGATTAAGTAATAAGTAGTGAGGGAAATATATTTTTATGAATGTGTTACAATAGTAAAACTTTATTGGCAGTTGAAAATGTTCGTATTTTTGGATAAAAAATTATTACTGTTGATCATTATAATTAATCATTTTCAAACCAGATTTCTTTGACTATTATTCAAGGCAGTGATGGCAATTTTTTTGAAAGCTATTAATACATTAAAAACCTTTCCCTCCTCCCCACTGTCTAAAATGTTAATAATTTTAAGGCTAAGATAATGGTAATTGGAAAATTATTGGGTGATCATATAATAGATTGAGTAACTTTTTATAAAGTTATGACTTTAAGTTTCACTTTGGCAAAGTTGTATATAAGCTTAAGCCAATGAAATATGAATTACTATGTGATTATTAGTAATAACCAAGCACTAGTGAGGTGATTTTCTAGCAAAATATATGGTGTTGGGGGTAAATTGGTCATAACTATGTAAAATATAATCTAATACACATCATATATATCACAGGGACCTATGAAGACTATCCCTGTCAAAAAATGCTAAAGTTGCCATTCCCTATAAATAACCCTTCCCAGATTTCAATTTTCCCTTGCAAATAATCAACTCATCACATTAGGTATTTATGCAGTTTACATCTCGATTTGTTTTACCTGGTATTTAGTTGTTTTTCAAAATAACTGAAAATGTAATTTATATTGAAGAAAAACTATATAAGAGGTGTTGAAAATCAAATTTGCTAAATTAAAATTCACTTAAAGAAATAAAAGTAGATTTTGAACATTATAAAGCTTTGCTTATTATCTGCAACTTTCACAGAAATTGGAAAGAGGAACATAATTAGAAAAAAAAATATATATCAATATAAATATAGGGACATCGATACTAATATAGGTACATTTTCAAGGTGCCAAATGTACTAAAAGTGTAACATTGCCAAATTTTTAGTTATGGAGTGTAAATTGGTTATAAAGTATCAGTATAAAAAATTTATAAATACTGGTATATATATATATATATATATATATATATATATATATATATATATAATATATATCATATCCTTTTTTTTATATTTTATATATAAATGTTAGGCCTAACATGGACTTTAAGGGTAAATCTATACTAGCATCCAGCAATTAGGCCTAACCTAGTATTGCTGGTTCTTGGTATTTTTTTTTTTTTTTTTTTTTTTTTTTTAGCTGAGAGAAGCTTTGTTTGCCAAGTTAAGCTCATTTGCTGGCTGTTAGCGTAGATTTACCCTTCAAGTTCGGGTTAGGTTACGTTGAACTAGTTTGTTAGATCTAATAAATTGTTAAATCTAACAAACTAGTTGACTTAACATAACCTGGCCTTGAAGGGTAAATATATGCTAACAGCCAGCAATTAGGCCTAACCTTGCAAATGATGGTACTCTCTCATATAATATATATATATATATATATATATATAATATATATATATATATATATATATATATATATATATATATATATATATATATAATGTGACCTTAATTGTATTAATTACAGAAATAAAAATGAATAAAAAGTTCATAAAAATGTTACTCCTCCACACTAATAATAAAAACCTGCTAAAAATGTACTTTTAAAGTATCTCCAATATCTAGCAACAACGTTTCTGCTTAATGAATAAAATTGAAAAAGTATAAACAATATTGAGAAAATTTGAAACTGTAAACAGTCGCTGTAAGGTAATCGGACTTTTGAATTTTTAGGATGTTGTTCTCTGCCTAAATGGCTAAAATGTGTCAGCATGTTCAGTATTGTTGGCCTAATTATATCATTTTATAACAGCATTTTTAGTACCTTAACCATTTTTAAATTTATTACATTTTAAGAAAAGTTAAATAGTTTTTTTTAATAAAAATTACATTTCCAGTTTATATTTTGAATAACAACCAAATACAGGTAAAACATATCGATAGATGCAAACTGCATAAATAGCTATTATACAGTATATACAGTTTATTAGCTAAACAAAAAGAAATATAAAAGCTAATATGTAAAGTCACTAATATCCTAACAGAATGTCAAAACCAAGATACACAGCCCCAAAAAGCTGAGCTATATCAGATTTGACTACTACCTATTAAATGATAAATTGAAATTTTATAAAAGGAAATAGAACAGATTTTTTTAATTAAATTATATTCAGTTTAAAATGGGGCCTAGTTAATATAAAATTGAATTGAAATTAAACTAACAAGAACTAATATATAGGCTGAATTAAAATTTTTATCCTATTAATTTTACTGTTTCCCCTTTAAAAGTAGCCAATGCTCTACCTTTTTGGAGAGAAAAAAATTGCATGAAAAATTTCATTATTAAAGTGTGTTGTTTACTTCAGACATGATTGAAACCTGCCCTACAATCTTAACAACTACGGCTTACTAAATTAGCAACATACTTTTGTATATAGCATAGGTAGCCCTATATTATTTAAGAAAAATAGATACAATTAGATAATTTGCTTGCCTCATACATTGAAAATATATAACCCAGAGTGATCATTGTATAACCTAAACATGCAATGTCAGACAACTGCACTCAGAGGTTTCATCAACCCTAAATTTCCTGAAACAAAAGCCATTGCATAATTCATTTACAAATACCAAAATGACAGCTACAACAATGCAAACTACACATCATTAGTCATTTGATTAGTCCATAGTCATATTAACTTCACACAGATATCTGTGATAACTAACTACCATCTCATCAATTTAGCTTAGCCATCATTATATGATGTTCAAACCATTGATATATTTATCCAGTCCTTTTTTAAATGTTGCAAGCGAATCACACTTAACATTTTACTTGGCTATTCTTTCCAAAATTTAACTACATGCTCCATTATGATACTCTTATACATTTTCAACTTCAGCCATTACCTGATCTAGTCTACACCTAGTTGAATAAAACTGATTTGTCTAAATTAATATGAAAAAGGCAAGACTTTTTCTTATGCAGATATAATAGTTAAAATTTACAGAATTTATGTATGATTATATAGAAATATTTTTTTCAATTTATATTTAGTAAGTTGTATTTAAATTTTGGGCCTTTTATTATACTGTACTTATTTTGATCACTTCAAGGCAATTTTTTTTTTTTTTTTTTTAAAACAAAATAATTTAAGGCATAATACTTTGGAAAAATCATTTGAAGAGTGGTAACTTGATTTCACATTATTTGAGATTTAGTAAATAAAATATTATATGGTAGTCAAAGGTTATTGGCCTCAGCTGAAATATTTACTAGTATATACTTAAATATTTTATTTAACTGTAGAGCTCATTCAAGGTTGGAAAAGCTATTTTAATAAAAAGGAAAATTTGACGTTGTTACACAAATTGAACATCTTAGTCCTATCTCAAGGAGATTTATTGGTTGCTAAATAAAACCATGAAACCTTGCCTAGATTAACTAGTGTAGCTTACAACTAGACAGAGGAAAATTATTTTTTTTATTTTACCTCTGATGGACAAAGGCCTCTAAAATTTCCATCAGAGTTATGGGAAAAAAAATAAAAAATCTGGTCATGTTAATGGCCATGTCCCAATACATGATATTTGAAGTATAAATCATAGGAAGTTGGGAAAATAGATAATGGGAGTGTATTCCTGACTTTACTGATAGAGTACATGTAAGATTGAGCATAGCAGTTAAGTTTGGTGTCAGAGTTGGACAGAAAGAGGATGAGACTATTTAGAAATAAAGGTGGTGTGTGACAGGAGATTTCAGAAGAGCACTGTCCATTGAAATAGAGATAGTATAGAGAAAATTATACAACAGCTCGATGAGCAGAAAGACTAGAGAGAATTAGCAAAAGCGGAAGAATTGATAAGATGAAAGGCCCTAGAATCCACCTTATCAAGGAGAACTATTTGAATGGAACAACCCCAGATGTGTGAGGTTTACTCCATAGTCCATACAGGGGTGAACAACATCCTTATAAAGAGCAAGCAAAAGGGTTGAAGTGAAGAAATTTTGAAGGTGCCTCAGAATACCTAACCTCTTAGAAGCTTTTTCAGAAAGAGAAGTAATGTGATCTTTCCAAGAAAATGAAAGTGATAATATTAAGAAGAGATGAAGTTTGAGTTGTGTGTTTTTGAAGAAGTTGTGTGGAAGGTTATGTCAAGTAGAGAGATGGAGGAACTTTTTGAGGTATTGAAAACAACCATGTTTTCTTAGCCCCAATTTGAAATATGAGATAGATCAGATGTCAGTTTCTCCAAGGCTATCCTCCTGGTATCTATTAACTGCTGTTGAGGGTGTATATTTCAAATTGAAAGGCTTAATAAAGTGTGGAGTCATCAGCATAATAATGGATAACAGATGAAGTAAGAGAGTAGGACATTAATGAAAAGCAGAAAAAGTGTTGGGGATAGGACAGATCGTAGAGGAACACCATTATTTATAGATTTAATGGATGAATGGTAGCCATCTACAACAGCTGTTATAGAAAGACAGACAAATAAATTAGTTAATATATATATATATATATATATATATATATATATATATATATATATATATATATATATATATATATATATATATATATATATATATATATATATATATATATATATATATATATATATATATATATATATATATATATATATATATATATATACTTTTTCATAACTTAAACCTTTTTGGTTCTTAAAAAGAAAATAACTTAAAATTTTGGCCAGCAGACCTAATTTATCCCATTTTATATATATATATATATATATATATATATATATATATATATATATATATATATATATATATATATATATATATATATATATATATATATATATATATATATATATATATATATATATATATATATATATATATATATATATATATCTATACTTTAGTGCAGGTAACTTCTTCTTATTTTGAAAGTTTAAACTTTATTTAAAATGCGATTTTAATTTGCAAATACATTTTTGTCACAAAAATAGTCTTCAATGCCCTTATATTCATCTGCTATGGCTGGGGATGTTTGGTCCCAATGGTTCACATGTTGCATTACACAGCAGCCTCCTCAGGTAAGGTGTTATTTTGTTTATTTTTTATTTGTTTATTTTTCTTTTTCTTTTAATTTTAAATATTAATATGTAGGTGATTGCTGCATTTTCTTTCAAATATCAAAATATTCTTGCAAATCTTAAACTGGTATTAAGATTCTTATGTTAATTCAAATATTTTGCAGCGCCGTAGACGAAGACGACCAATTGATCGTTCAATGATTGGAGAACCAACAAATTTTGTGCACACAGGCCATATTGGCTCGAATGACGTTGCTGTTGGCAATAATCAACTAATGATGATGGAAAATCAGCTTAAGTCAAAAGGAGGTTATGATTATGCATTACCACATGAGCACAAAATGAATGTTAGTAATATTCCAAGAATGTAAGTAACACATGGCATGATACTATTAATACTTCTGGAAACAATTATATATATATATATATATATATATATATATATATATATATATATATATATATATATATATATATATATATATATATATATATATATATATATATATATATATATATATATATATATATATATATATATATATAGTGATGTAATGAGTCCAGATTTAAAAACTAGTTGGTTCAAAAATTATGCTGAGTCTGAGTCTTAGCACAAATTGAAATGCAAGTTCTTGCGAATCCCATTATAAAAATATAATAAAATTTGCTGTATTTTTTTTATTACTGTATAGTATATTTTAAAAATAAGAGTAATAATAATAATAATTTATATTTCTCTAATAAATGTTTGTCAAGTAGGCCTATGAATTATAGACGATATAAATCATTTAACTTAAGAAAAAAATTATGGAATAAAGCTTTTATTGTTCTATAAAAGAATTAAAATTAGCTTTTAGTCCTAAATTTTTTTTTCTTTAAATTTTTTTGAGTTGATACCATCAATCTTGGGCAAAGCCAAATTATATGTTGAATGGGCATAAAAGGAAAAATACACTGTAGCTCATACGTAACCCAAATTAAGCTAAGTAGGAAATATAAGATGGATGAGAATTCTGTATAAGAGAGGGGGGTTGAAAGAATAAGATAGCATAATGTATAACCCTGAAGTTGCTAATCTCCTAAATAAACTTGTGTGAAGATACACCTCTTATAGGAGGTGGAGTGCGAGTGTTCATTTGAGCATCTGCCATTGTAGTACCTTTGAATAGGAGAAAAAAAATTGATGTATTGTTATACAGAGAATTAAGGGAGTTTATTAAGAACAATTTATAAGTCCTTTTAAAATATAGACTAGACCTTATCCATATTTTAAGATATGCAACTAAAGCCACCTTCCCCCACTGGAAATGAGAACAGTAGTTCAGACAAGGGCAACTGAGGCCCTTCAAAAGTTAGTTAACTTTTAGAATGAGGAAAATAAATCTTTCAACCAGAACAGATTTTCCAGTTTCCTTGAAGTCACCCTAACAATTATTATGAAAATAATTAATTGTATTTTTTAGAGTCATTATAGAAATTGTTTAAAATAGTTAAAATTATGGTGGCACCAATGAGCAAATTGGCCAGTGCTTCTGATCAGTCGGTTTCCAGTTTTTGTGTTTCATAATGTACTGTCAAACCGCTAAAGTTTGTATGATACCTTTTTGTGATTATATATATATATATATATATATATATATATATATATAATATATATATATATATATATATATATATATATATATATATATATATATATATATATATATATATATATATATATATATATAATATATATATGAGTACTTCTGCTTCTTCCATTGAAAGCAGAAGAGTGTTCACTACAGATAGAACATCAACAAGCTCGCAAGAAATCAGTTATTCCCTGTAAAAAGAGAAATTTTGATATTTTTATTTTACAATTTCTGCGTTACCAACTTTCGGTATTGAATTCCGTTTTTGATATTAGGCCAAGATGAGAGGATTCATTAATTTTCTGTGGATAATTTTTAGATAAACATGTAAGATATAATAAATCGGGAATTTCTTAAAATCTTTTAATGTAAGATGTAACAAATCAATAATATTTGAAAAATCTTTTTAAATGAGAATTAAGAAACATTTTTAGAAAATAGGAGAGTTTATCTTGCTCTTTTTTTACATTATATTATCGGAAAATTTAAGAAGGGCAATTATTTTTTATTCTGATTAATAGTAATAGTAAACTGATACCGATTAATCGATAAAACTGCCGATTACCTATACTTACCAATTAATCAGTGCAACCCTAGTTAAAATAATGACTACTCTGCTGGAAGCATGAATAGTATTGGAATGCTAAATTCTAGAGGTAACTCTAGTAGATGCAAAAAAAAAAAAGAGGTAGAAGATTTTAAAGGATTAGCAAGAATAAAGTATAGAACGACAGCATAGTAAGAAAAGGGTATGAGACAAGGCAGACTCTTGAGAACATTACTTTTTACAAGGAATGAAGAATGATTCACTTCATCAACAATAGATATAGAAAGATTTGAAGCAAATAATAATAAAAGTAAGCCAAGCGAGAAAGGAAACTCAAAGGAAGAGAGTTTAGTGAACAGTGATTTATGCCATGCTATATAAAAACCATCACATTCGAAGATGTCACAAGCCTTTATACCTGATGATATTTAATCTATGGCGAAGTTATGGGGGTTCTGAAAGGAGGAAGAGTATTGTGAGAGTTATCAAAGGTTGAATTTTATGAAAATAGGATGCTTTATAGATTATTTTCAATATGAATATTAACAATAGATCCATGAGAACAATTACGAGACAGATGAAAATATTACAAATTATTTCTGAGTAATTTTTATTATCTCCCCTCTTCTTTCTTTAAATCCTTTGTGTCCAATAAATCTTGCTGTTACCTCTTATAATTACAGCTTATAATGTTTACTTTGATTAAAGTTTAAATGACATGTGCAGAAAGTAATATATAATACTTCAAAAGTTTAAAAAAAAAAAAAAGAATCAACTCTATTCAGATTATTTAACTCTAAAGCGTGTTAAGGATGTATTTACGAGCTGTGCAATTAATATAATTAATTTTCATCTCGATTGAAATTATAATACTGCATTTACAGCTTAACTATATGCATTTCACAGTCTTTTGTACATTTGAATTAAAATCTTAAAGCAAGTTTGCTATTTTTTCATCTTCTGTATAAGTAACAATAGACCAAGGCATTATTTAGTTTGGATTGTAGGACATTTGGAAATTTAATTGAATCATGATTAAGTAAATGTGCAGCATCAAATTCTTGTTGCATTTACCTGTTACATTGAAATATCCAAAAATTAAATTTTAAAATCTAATAAAGAAATTAATCTTATGGCAGCACGATTCAAATCAGCAAAGAGGTCTTTTATCATTTGTTGAGTCTCAGTCCCAGATACGTGTTTGGTAGACGCGAATAATTTGTATTCTCTAAATTCGATTGACTGTCCATTATTAGTAAGAATTTGCTCTTTCAAGGGTACTCCAATCAGATACATAAATGTTCAGCAAGACTTTGAAACTATTTTAGGTTGTCAGGGAAAAGTAAAACAAAAAAATTGTTTAATCAATTTTTTTGGTTATTAATTTGAGAAATATTCTTGCTTGGGTCTTTTCGAAAACTTTACATTTTGGGCTTTGTATATTTTCTTTTATATATAAGCTCTTTCTTATAGCCTGGTATATACCTGTATGTGTAGTAGAAGAATAAGATTGTTACATCAGTCAAGTTAGTTGGACATGTCAGATGACACTGCCTTCGTTGTTTTTATGTACATTAAATTATTACAAGTAAGAAAACAGTTGTAAAAAATTTAGGCACTCGTTACTTATTGCTGGACATGCCCATTAACTTGGCTAAATTTGGCCGAGCTTGATTCCGAATCTAAGTATTGAACTTAGTATGTCACAAGTACATTTCGTAATCAATCGATTTAGAAGTGTAGCTTTTTCCCCACCTCTTTAAATATAGCAGGAGTCCAACCATTCAACTTTGTATAAATTGAAATTCTGAAATTCCTTAAGTAGAGACTCACTCTCTCTCTCTCTCAATCTCTTTTTTATTTTTTTTTTTAATTAATTTAATTCCTTTAAGTTAAATATCTTAAGATGAAATAATGTAGCTGAGTTTTATTTGTGTAAAATATTTTTTTTTTAAATAAAAGTGTGCTTTTGCAGTTAGTTTTTAGACAAGTTTGAAATAAAATTTAAGGTTTTGCATTTTAATTATTCATTTTTCCAGATCTGCTAATTAGATTACATCCACTCTTGAATGTCGACAATCCTTAGATAAACATAGTTCTCACTCCTTCATTCCTCGCTGAAATGGCAAAAATACTACTGAAGGCTTTAAAAAAAAAAAAAAAAAAAAAATACTTTAAATGTGATGTGATAACAATGATCTAAATTTGGGAATCGATTCTCTGTAATATTTATTTATAATTTATTGTAATTAAAATATTAGGACAGTGTTTAAAAATGACCCATTTAAAACAAATTAATTTTTTAAATGTCTAAAACCCAGTAGTTCACTTATTTAGGTATATGTTCAGTATGGAAATATTTTTCTTGCTGTAATGAGATAACCTTCGATTCTCACTAATATATATATATATATATATATATATATATATATATATATATATATAATATATATATATATATATATATATATATATATATATATATAATAATGTATAAACCTGTAATATTCATTTAATTGAAATTGTAAGTAAATCGGGTGTTAATATCATGTATTTGAACTTAATTTTACTTTCTTCATCGTCTTCTCTGATTCTGGTGCTATGAATAATCTTTTTTAAATATTTTTGAACGTAAAACACGGCAGTTTAATATTTATATATATATATATATATATATATATATATATATATATATATATATATATATATATATATATATATATATATATATATATATATATATATATATATATATATATATATTATATATATATATATATATATATATATATATATAAAATAAACTGATAAAATCATTTTTCGAAGAAAACCATATCCGATGACAAGTAAGGAGATATATCAGGTAGAAAAACGATTTTTTTAAAGGGGTTGAATAAACAAAATCATTATTGTAAGAAAATTGTGTAATTTATTTACTGCTTAATTAATAATTAAAATAGATACAAAAACTTGTATATATATATATATATATATATATATATATATATATATATATATATATATATATATATATATATATATATATATATATATATATATATATATATAATATATATATATATATAGTTTTTTTTTCTTTTTTAGTATAGAAAAAAAATTATAAAAAATTTTATTTTTTCACATCCTGCTTTATATCCAGATCTCAGGCTAAGAGTAAATTTGGGACATAGCACATTTTAATGATTATTATTGGGTACTTATTTTCTTTTGATAATGATATTTGTAGTAATTAACGTTGGTAGTTTAACTACCAGATATTTAATTTCTAATTTCTTTGCCAAATAACTCTTATTCCAAAGATTTTTTAACTATTTGTGCGAAAAAGTCTTAAATTAATATTGTTACAAAATTTATTCTAGCAAAATACTTCTCTCAGTATGTACTTTCTCGCTTTATGATTATTATTATTTATTATTTTTTAATCTTGTATAGTTTTAGGTTTGTTAATTTATTTTAGAATTTTAAGTTAGGGCAAATAGAAGTTTTATTTTGATCTTCCAGATTTGGGCTTCTTTTGTAAATAGCTTTTTTACCTTTTTTTTTTCTTTTAATATTTTAATAATAAAAATTAATTTGGTTCAAAAAGTCTTTACCTATTTTTTTTAAGACTTCTAATTGTACTTACTCTTGTTTTTGAAGTTCTTAAATACCATTTAGTGTAAATTTCTAATCTCTTGTACAAATTACATATTTTAATTCTTAAACTGTGAAATTTAGTATGTAACAAACGGTAACAGTTTATTATCTGGATATTTGTTTGACTTAAAATATAAGAGAGAATGAGAATTTCGTTATTAATTAGTTTTTAAATTTTGTGTGGGAAATTCAGAGAAAGAGAAAACAACAAGTTGCAGTTTGGCTTTTATTTACTTTTACATTTTTTAAAACATCTTTCAAGAACACTAAATTTCTCGTCGAACTTTTCTTCATTCCATCTTAAGTGCCTTAAGCATCTGTCGTGCAATTCTTGCCTTCGCTTAGCTGTCTAAGCAAAGATTCAATATATATATATATATATATATATATATATATATATATATATATATTATATATATATATATATATATATATATATATATATATTATATATATATATATATATATATATATATATATATATATATATATATATATATATATCATCTTTATACAAAGATGATTTTTATATCTTATATATAGACTTTTCAGATCTGTATTTTTATGTTAAGTATCTTTTCCTTTAACATTGTCCAAAATTAGCGAAAATATAGTTAACTAAATATGTTTTTTTAATTAACCTATGTACAAGTATTATATATATATATATATATATATATATATATATATATATATATATATATATATATATATATATATTATATATATATATATATATATATATATATATATATATATATATCCTCTCCCAGGAAGGGTTTTTTCCCTGTCAGTGGAACCAGCATCTTTCCCCATCTGCTTGAAGAAGTTCTCCCAGAGCCCTCCAAAAGATCAAGTTCTTCGGCTCGCCGGTCCATGAGTCCTATCCAGACTCTTCAGGTAGGGTTTTCACCCTTTCAGTAGGACCAGCATCGTTCTCAAACCAACCTCCAAACACTCTCTCCCAGGGGTCTTCAAAAGATTGCGCTTCTCCGAGCAATGGTTCCCAATATATATATATATATATATATATATATATATATATATATATATATATATATATATATATATATATATATATATATATATATATATATATATATATATATATATATATATATATATATATATATATATAATATATATATATATATATATATATATATATATATATATATATATATATATATATATATATATATATATATATATATATATATATATATATATATATATATATATATATATATATATATATATAATAGGTGGTTAAATTATATGGACCGATGTTGAATGTGAACCACACCTAAACGTCAAGTTTTTTACTGCATTTCATTTGACTTTTTTCAATTTCAGACTTACTCAATTTGAACCATGGAAAGATACACAATGGAGCAACGTGTTAAAGTTATTCAGGCTTATTATGAAAATGGGCGTTCAAATCAAAATGCATATCGTGCACTTCGTGATTTTTTTGGTCAATTTAATCGTCCAAATGTGCGTACAATCGAAAAAATCGTGAAAAAATTTGAGCAAACCGGGTCTGTAGGAGATTTGAAAAGACCAGTGCATGCTCGTACAGCTCGTACTGCAGAAAATATTGCTGCTGTTCGCGATAGTGTGGCTGAGGAGCCATCCACTTCAACTCGTCGTCGTGCCCAACAATTGCACCTCTCACGCTCGTCGTTGATGAACATTATGCATAAAGACTTGCATTTAAACGCTTACAAGGTGCAATTGACTCAAGAACTAAAGCCTCTTGACCATACAAAACGTCGTCAATGGTCAGAATGGTGGCAAGAAATGGCAACAGTGGATGATCAATTTTCGAGGAAAATCATCTTCAGTGATGAGGCACATTTTCACCTCAGTGGATTCGTCAATAAGCAGAATTGCCGCATTTGGGCGAATGCTAATCCAAGAGTGATTGTCGAAAAACCAATGCACCCACAAAGAGTGACTGTTTGGTGTGGTTTATGGGCTGGCGGCATCATCGGGCCGTATTTTTTCCAAAATGAGGCCGGTCAGGCAGTTACTGTGAATGGTGTTCGCTATCGTGAGATGATAACGAACTTTTTATGGCACGAATTGGAAGGTATGGATGTGGACGATATGTGGTTTCAACAGGACGGTGCCACTTGCCACACAGCTAACGAAACAATGGCTATTTTGCGCGACAAATTCAATGGCCGTGTTATCTCACGTGGTGGCGATGTCAATTGGCCGCCAAGATCATGTGATTTGACACCGTTGGACTTCTTTCTTTGGGGTTATTTGAAAGAAAAGGTGTACGTCGATAAGCCAGCAACAATTCAAGAGCTAAAGGATGAGATAATTCGGCACATTAACGGCATAGAACCCCAATTATGCCTCAGCGTCATCGAAAATTTGGACCATCGGATGGAGGTGTGCCGCCGAGGTCGCGGCGGCCATTTGGCCGATATTTTGTTCCATACATAATTGAACCATACCATATTATCATAATAAAAAAAAATGACAATAAATTCCTAAGTAATTTGTGTTTTATTCAAAATCAACATCGGCCCTTAAAATTTAACCACCCTTTATATATATATATATATATATATATATATATATATATATATATATATATATATATATATATATATATATATATATATATATATATATATATATATATATATATATATATATATATATATATATATATATATATATATATATATATATATATATATATATATATATATATATATATATATATATATATATATATATATATATATATATATATATATATATATATATATATATATATATATATATATATATATATGGGACAATTAATTGTTATCGGCATATTCTTCCTCAATCGTCATCATGGGAAAATTTGTTACTTAAGAGTTTCAATTAAATGAATAGTTTTGAGAAATTATCCCAGAGAAAACCAAATCTTCAAGTATAGAAACCAGGTCAAGCAAAAAAACAATTCAATGACAAAATCTTTGCCAAATTGTCAATGTCTAAGAATAGTATAAAAATTAAGACATGTAATAGTAATAGGAAAAATGAGTCAATTTTTCTAGACTGTAGAAGTTGACCTATTTGCAAAGTAATCGTAACATTTCGGACCAAATTTTGAAAGCTGCACGTCGTTAAAATAAGCTTTAAAAAATTTATTCCACCCAAATATTACAAATTCTAGTGAGACTTCTAGTAAAACTGAAAGTAAAAATATTTCGAGTCAAACCTATTACAAGAACTAATTCCGTATAAAATGTCCATAGGTTTTGTTGATGGTTTTATACAGCCTTATGTCCACCAATGGAAATTGCGTAGGTCACAGTTTTTTTTGGCACAGAGGCGAAAATCGTATTGGCAATGTATGGTTGGCCGAGATCCGGAAGCAAAATATAGCGCACCGCACCGCATCAAAAGCTAAATTAAGCGCGCACGCATACATACAGTTATATATATATATATATATATATATATATATATATATATATATATATATATATATATATATATATATATATATATATATATATATATATATATATATATAACGGAACAGACAATTAACGCAGGATATAGCAACTGCTGTGCGTACCAGAGCCCACACTTCTCACCGCACCGGGTTGCTGAAATTGTGTTGCACATTGCACCGCACCACACCGAAAATGTGACTGAGATAGAACCATTCACTACATTTAAATTTTAAAGAAAACGTGTAAACTAAATAATCACCTTCCCCCAGGTAGGACTTTCGTCCTGTCAGTGGGATCTTTCGAGGAAGATCCTTGGCTTTATAGGGTCCACGGCGGATACCGCTGGCTGGGTCCAGGCCTATCGCGGATGCCGGAGATTATTCCCATCAGTGGCAAGAGCACTCCACTGATGTACTCGTTTAACGACTGAGTCATTCGGAGCTAAGCGCAAGGAGAAACAGCTCAAATTTCCCGCTCCGGCCAGGCCTCGAACCCTGGACTTCTCGCTTGCTATCACGAGTGCTCGATCGACTGAGCAACGGAACAGCTCTTGCAAACTATATTATAATAATTATTTTTAAAATATTTTTTGGTTCTTTGTTGTTCTTTAATTTTTGTTATTAATAAGATAAATAGTAAAATAATATAAAAAATTTTTTTTTTTTTTTTTTTTTTTTTTTTTTTTTAATTAAATTTTAATTTTAATTAAAAAAACAAAAACAAATTTAAGCTATCTAGTATCCATGCATTTAACTTATTCAAAAAGTTTATTGCACTTAACTTGTTCCATAGAATTGTGTAAAAAAAAAAAAAAAAAGCTTTTAGGATTGAAATGTGCTATCATTCAGCAATCTACCACAAAATCTTTTTTTTTTTTTTTTACTAAGTAATTTAATCTGACCAATTCAAGCTGTTTCTATTTACTTATTTTCTAATTATAGAAATTAATATTTTATTTTTCTTCAAAATTTAAGTGCGAAGAGTTCCAACGCTAAAAAACTAAATATTTTTTATTTTAAAATTTATATTTTTATAATATAATAAGAAATAAAATAATAGCACAGAACCATAAAATATTTTCTAAAAATAATAATATAATAGTTTACTTGTTTTCTTTAAAATTTAAATACAGTGAATTGACTTCGATCAATCAGTCGCATTTTCGTCATTTTCATTTAAAAAATTTAAAATAGCTTGTACTTTTTAAAAAAAATTAACTTAAATAATCTACTTAATTAAGCTAATTAACTAATTAAGCGGCTCCGTAGCTCAGTCGATCGAGCACTCGCCAACAGCAAACGAGAGGTCCAGGGTTCGAGGCCTGGCCGGAGCTGGAAAAGTGAGAGGTTTCTCCTTGTGCTTATAGCTCCGAATGACTCAGTCGTTAAACGAGTATATTAGTGGAGTGCTCTTGCCACTGATGGGAATAATCTCCGGCATCACGGCCAATGTTTAGATTGAGAATAGGTCATACAGGTCTCAAGGCTCACCTACACAAGCTGAAATGGCTCAATCGCCCTCATGTCCTAATTGTGCGTTCCCTACAGAAACAGTTGAACATTTTTTGATACATTGCCCACAGTACCTGGTGGCTAGGAATTTGCTCTTTTTAGCAGGTTGAGGACTTTGGGTGTTACACTCATTAATGTCACAACTTTGTTGGCACTCAATAATGTACCTCCAATAGGTAAACAGCAAACATGGCAGTATATCCAGCAATTTTTGAGACAGACTGGTAATTTATACAGGATATAGATAATTCTATCAAACTGTGAACTCGTGTGTGAATATATGACTAATTGTTTATTTTTATTTTTTTTTTTTTTTTATGGTTATTTTTATTATTTTTAATTTTGACATCTAATAAATTGAGTAGTAAATTGATTAAATTGATTTTGATTAAAGTTGAATTTTTTCAATCAAGTTTAAACTGTGGAAGAAGATAGAAGCCATGGTCAATAGGCCGATGCTGCCTGAACGACCATTAATTAACCACATACAAGTAACAAGTATCTCCGGAATCCGAGATAGGCCTGTCCCAGGAGAGCATCACCAGCTCTAGGAGCGTGTGGCTCACTCGCTCTGAACTGGTGGAGTGGTCGTGGCCTGAAGGGCAGTATTTTGTCTGCCTGGATGGACGGCATATGCCCTCGTTGGGGAAGTTCGCTCTCAGAAAAAAAGGCCTGTCCCAGCCAGCGGTATAAGGCGTGGGCCCGTGAAACTCAAGCAGTCTATGAAACTCAAGGATCTTCCTCAAAAGATTTCACTGACAGGACGAAAGTCCCTCCTGGGGGAAGATGATTATTTATTTATTATTTATTATTTAAAAAAAAAAAAAAAAAAAAAAAAAAACTTAAATTAAAAAAAAAAAAAAAAATCACCATCTGATGAGGGCACAATAGCATGCAAGGTGAAGCTGGTATAATGGTAATATCATAAAAAAATGAATTAACAATCACACGCTGAAATACGACAGGCTTTCAAAAAAGATGCTGCAGAAATTATTGATCATAGTCTTCTCCCTACCTCGTCGATATGCCACTGCAGTTAAATCTGCAGTGTAGAGTGCAGACGACTACATATAATTACATATAATTATTTAAACCACTACTTGTATGATCTGACCTCTCATCCACTCTTAAGTCAAACAAATTTTTTTTTTTTTTTTTTTTTTTTTTTTTAAATAAAAAAAAAGAGCAGAAAACTGCTTCAAATTTCAAAAAAAAATTCAAACAATTTCAGTAAAAAAAAAAAAAAAAAAAAAAAATATCGATGATTCGATACCGAGGATAAAATTTCGATATATCGGCTTTAAAAATATAATCGATATTACTGAATGAGAGTATGACACGTATAGTAAAATAAAAACTATTGTCATCAAGTAATCTATTTAAAAATAAGTTGTGTTTGAGTATTTGTCCCATTTGTTGTGCGTGCTAATTAATTAACGTAAAGAAAGCAATACTACTCTTATTTAGCAATTTAATTAAGAATTAAACAACCTTTTACCATTATAAGTCATAAAATTTGAACTTTTAAAAGACCAATTGGCCCTGTCTACTGTGGGTTGTCACACTTTTGTCAGTGAATTACAATATTACCCATTTTGAGTGGTTTGTCTAGTTTCACGTGTGATATTAATAATAGTATTTTTATTACGCACATAACATTCAATATAGTGAGCTAGATAATTTAAAAAAAAAAAAAAAAATGGAAAGCCAAACTGAACAGGCAAAGTAAAATTAGCTAATTTGTAAAAATTAGAAACAGAGTAGGAAGCAACATGAACCTAAAGATCAAAGACTGTCCAGTTTCCATCCCAGAGAACAATGACAACCATAACCACCAGTTTACTATAAGGAAAATATATTGCATATTTGTTGTTTATATCCAAAGACTTCAAAAAACTGGTAATTGCCCAGGTAAACTACCTGTTATTATTTCAGGAATTTGGTATAATAAATTATACATTTTATTATACCATTATTGTATATTTTCTTAATTTGCAATGTACAATAATTTGAAGTATATTATGCGATGAAGAACGAAATATCAGAAAAGTTAAAAAAATTATCTGAAGAGGTAGTTTATTCTGCAAAAGAGTTCCTACATACACTGACCCAGTTGGTTCCATATTTTAGGCAAAGATGATATTGAAGAAGAAGCAACTTACTAGCATAGGATATAAAACTCTAAACTTTACTAATAAGTTTATTAAATAATAAATAGGATATATGACTTGGATGTCACTTGAACCTCAGGCTGTAGAATAAATATAGAAAGTCAGTCTTAGTAGTTGAGACATATGCTAGATCAATATTATTGATGACTAAGACGTAAATATATATATATATATATATATATATATATATATATATATATATATATATATATATATATATATATATATATATATATATATATATATATATATATATATATATATATATATATATATATATATAAATAAATAAAAGTTTGGGTATATCTTTTAGTTACCCTATCTGCATTTTATTCTTTGAAAAACAAAAATTTATGTAAAATCTCCTTAAACACTGTGATCAGCACTTATCATTAGGCATATCTTGGACTCTTGGTATTAAAAGGAAGGTAAATAATGAGAATAATTAAATATAATATTAGAAAATCAAATATTGAACCAGAAAATATTTCATTCTCTTGCCTTAATACAAATAGAATTTATTTCAGTAGAAAAATGGGTAGTTATAAAAGTATACTTTACATTTTGAGATAATGTAGGTATAGAATAAGCTCTCCTACAAAGACCTGAGAGTTCATCTCTAGTTGTAAAAATAGATGGCAGATGCTGATCAGTCTGGCACAGTACCTTCCCACAGTGTATTGTCCTGCATGAAAATTTAGACCAGATAATGGCTTGGGAAATAAATTTGCGAAGTAGCACATGAGAAGAATGCATTGGTAAAGAAGAAATATAAATGGTACTTTGAGAAAAAGGAACAAGTACCTGGAGAATAAGGCATATAAAATAAACATTGCCCAATAAAAACAGGACAAAAAAAATTTATAAAATATGAAAATTATAACGCTGGGATGGTTAGTAACTACAGCCTACAGGATACTGTACAGTTTGTACTGTATACAAGTCTGTTAACTTGTCAAGTCATAATTTTTTTGTTTAATCACCAAAATATAATATTAACTTGATGTAATGATCTGCCAATAAAAATGCTGACTTGGGGTAATTGAAGCAGATGACATTCATGTACATAGTATGCTGGATGGTAAAGAATTTCAGTCCTACTGACAACCTTAAAAATTCTTTCTTAGCAAGTCTGTAAAGCAATCCTATTAGAGTCAGGATACTTGAAAATGTAAATGAATTGTGTGCTTCTCTTGCCAGTATTGCAATGTACAGAGGCACACCAAAGCATTCGTAGGAGAATTCCTTCCTCCTGAGGAATGGTTTGAGAAAATGTACATTTACATTATTGGTTCTCTTCCTCCCTCAGATGGTTATCAAGGTTATCAATACATCCTTGCACGCATTGAGCCCTTCACCTGTATTTAAAAAATAAGATTAGTATTAATAAGGTTATATATATATATATATATATATATATATATATATATATATATATATATATATATATATATATATATATATATATATATATATATATATATATATATATATATATATATATATATATATATATGGGCCTATATATTTTCAGTTTAAAATGGTGAATTTTAGAAATTTTATTCAGTCCTTATTACTATTAATTTTTACTTCACACCTTCAATTAGTACATTGTAAGTATACTTTTCCTTTATAATGTTTTATTAAAACCACATTTATTATTTATTACTTAGCCTATGATTAATAATGGTGTGTTTAAACGAAGTTTTGACTTACATTCTATGATAATGTTATAAATAATTTTAAAATAATAATCTATTATTGTTTTCAGGTAGAGGAAGTCAGTTTGTATCATGTGGATCAGTAACAAAATTATATAACACTCATTTTAAGGTACCACCGTATGTAAATCATCTTTAAATTTATTGTGGCCATGATATTCACTTGAATCTTTAAAGTCCCTATTCTGAACATTTACCTTTTATTTATTTACTAATTTTTTACTTTTGATAGTTTATATTTGTTTTATATCTTTCCAATTTTAGGTAAGACTTCATTCTCATGATGTTAAATATGGATCTGGTTCTGGGCAACAATCTGTTACAGGAACTCAAATTCAAGAGGATTATAATTCAAACTGGTTGATCAAAGGGCTTGCCAAAGAGCCTTGTAAACGAGGGTATTATTATTATTATTAGCATTAGCATTAGTATATAGTAGTAAATTTTTGAACCTTTTCCCAGGTTTTCCTGGGAAAAACAGGAAAGAACTGGGGAAAACCTTGATGATAAAATTAGAAAAACTTTTACTTATCAAATTTGAGTACTATTATTTCCCTGGGGGTATTTAGTTTGCTGCTAGTCTGCTACATTGAAGTAGATAATGATTATTAGCTGATTAAGTAAAAAATTCTATTATATCAATCTAATATTATATTTAGGTTATTAAACAATAAAATAAGACTTGACTAGTTGACAGACTCGTACATAGCCTATAGGCTGTAGTTACTAGCTAATCCAAGTGTTATAATTTTTTTTGTCGTATTTTTTATTGGACAATATTTATTTATTTATTTATTTTTTTTACAAAACTCAATATCATGTGTCAGTAGACTGATAGTATTTTACTATTAATAGTATTTCTACTATTAATCTATTGATGCATGATATTGACACAAAGTTTTGTTAAAAAAAAAAAAAAAATAAAAATAAATAAAATAAACATTGCCCAATAATAACAGGACAAAAAATTTATAAAATTTTATATATATAAATAAGAATAAAATAAGAAATTAAAACGCTGGGATGGTTAGTAATTACAGTCTACAGGATATTGTACAGTCTGCACTGTGTACAAGTGTCAACTTGTCAAGTCATATTATAATTTTTTTGTTTAATCACCAAAATAAAATATTAACTTGATGTAATGATAATAGAATTTTATTGCTTAATCAGCTAATATTCATTATTTAATTCGAAGTAGCAGCGTAACAGTAAACTAAATATCCCCAGTGTAATAATAGTACCCAAATTTGATAAGTAAAAGTTGCTCTTATTTTATCATTAAGGTTTTTCCCAGTATTACTGACAACCTTTTTCCCATTTTTTCAAAGGTTTTTCCCAGGGAAAACTAAGGTGGTTGAAACTACCCCTGCCAACCCTGAAGTATATCAATCATACACAGCTTATTTTTTTGCTGTGCATGCATGTGTGTGAGTGTGTGAGAGAGAGAGAGAGAGATTTTTTCCTTTGATTTTATATTTGATTTTTCTGACTCACCACAGCTCTGACTTGTATTTGTCATTAGGGACCGACCGGGGCTGGAATTTGGCCGGGGCCGGGCCGGGGTCACCCAAATTTGGCCGGGGCCGGGGTTTCCTAAAATTTGTAAAGGTCAAAAGCACTGAAATTTTCGGTTAAGGAAATTAGATATAAGGTTTATTTAATTGTAAGGAAGGAGTAGAATAGCCAACATTCACTTAAATTAATGATTATATGCATTTTCTCAAAAAAAAATCAGAAAATTACAGTTTTGTATATGTTAAAGTTTAAAAAAAGTACAAAAATTAAAAAAAAATTATTCTAATTCATAATAGTGATTTAACACGTTTACCTAGGTAAGACCCAAAGGTAAAGTTTGAAAAAATGTAAGATATAAAATTATCAATTTAACCTGTATATATACATATCATTGTTATTTTATTGCTATTTCAACCAAATCTTTTTGGAGTATCTAAAATCAAAACACAAAGATGAACATTCACTAGCAGAAAAGGAGCGGTCAAAAGAAACAGAAAAGAAAAAAATCTTAATTTTCTTATATTTTGTTTGAAATTTTTTTTTATTATTTGACTGATTGAGCTGAAATTTTCAAAGTATGTGAATTTTTTCACGAAGTTCTGAGTTGATTTCGAGCATTTTTTTTGAGTCTATAACGGTTTGAAACTTATTTGGACCCAAAGTTGAAAAAAATGAATAACTGGGTCAAACCACTGGTCCACATGAGCTGAAAATTTAACTGAATACCTTTGCCCCAATTTCTTGCGTTGGTGGGAATAGATTTTTGATATCACGTCTAGAAAAAAGTTATAAGCACTTGAAAAAAAATTTGCAAAAATCGTACCCTTCTGGAGGAAAAAATTATTTAAATAAAAACGCTACCTACTATTTTTTTTTTTTTTTTTTGTGAATATTGTTTAGAAGAGGAACAGGGCAACAATTTTTATTTAGTGCATTTTTAAATGCCCTTTGTTTGAAGCGAGATATAGCCTCTCAAACTTTGGGAATTTTTGAAATTTGGCCAAAAATGGACCTTTTTGAAGGCTATATCTCAAAACCAACGAATCTCATCGAATAAAGTACATAGAGGAATTTGTAGCCCCACCCCTCCTCTATACACACCAAAAATAGGAAATGTTATAGTTGTATTTTTTTAAAAAAGATTTTGTCTGAAAAGGTGGATTTTTTTAGTTCAAAAAATTTTTTTTTCTATAGTTGGTCAGTTTCTGGCTTATAACATTTTTTCTATAACTCTGGGAACAAAAGTCTATTAGAGGCTTTTGTAGCCCATATAATTTTGAATAAATAGTCCAACTTTCAGCTCATTCTAAAAAGTGGTTTGGCACCGCCATTCTATTGAAAAAGGGTAAAATTTCCAAAAAAAAAAAAAAAAAAAAATTTTTTAACCGTAATAGACTCGGAAAAACGCTAGAAATGGACTTTTCTTACCGGTAAAAAATGTATATACACTGAAAGTTTCAGCAGAATCTTCTGAAAATTAAAAAAAACATTTTTTTTTTTTAATAATTTGCCATTTTTAACCCCGGCCGGCAACCCCGGTTTTTCCCCCGATTTTTAGCCGGGGCGGGGCCGGGGCCCCGGTCGGTTCATATTTGTCATGCATTTGAAAAAAATACAATTAAAATTATCTACTATTTCGAGAAATCATAAGAATATTTATCAGTATTTCTGAAGTGAAATAGTTAAATGCACTTTTTTTGAAATATTTGAGAACACAGCTCAAATTTAATTTCAGCCCCTTCATAGTAAGTCACTATGCTAAATGAATTTTATGTTAAAAAACATGAACATTTTAGCTATATTCTTTAGTTTGCTATTGTGAAGAATTATCATACATATTCTTCATTATTGCACACAATTTTGTCTTAGAATGCAAAATGTAAATTTGCTATTAGAGTTTTGAAGTGAACAGTTTTAAAATCTTCTCTTCCACTATGAATATCCAGAACTAATAAAATACGAAGACCTTGAAGACTATATAAATGTTTCTTGTAACTGTCGTGCGGTAACAGAATATTTGAATGTTTAAGAAATTTTTTGGTTTGATTAATATCCAAATTGTATAAATGTTTGGACAAAAACTTTCTAAATATTACAAGTGCAAGTTACAGGTTATTAAAATTAATTAAATTGCTCATTTAGTTTATTAACAAATTTTTTTTACATTTCCAGAGAGCCAGTTGCATGTGGTCAAAAAATACGACTAGAGCATCTACCAACAAAAAAGAATCTCCACTCTCATCTTTTCTCATCCCCACTCTCAGACGAACAAGAAATATCCGCATTCGGGGAAGATGGCGAAGGGGACACTGGTGATTACTGGTCTGTTATTTGTGATGGTGAATATTGGGATAGACAGGATTCCATAATGCTTCGTCATGTAGACACAGATAAGTACGCAGATAAATGTTTTTCGTTTCTCGTGAATTTGTGATAAATTTTATTACTTCTGTCTGTGTCTGTATTGGTATCGGATAATATAATTTCATTAGACCATAAATAGGTGATACAAATGGCGCAAATATTTTTTGGTTTCTGATATTGCTGCTGTACAAATGGTGTAAATATTTTTTGTTTTTTGATGTTACTTTTGGTTCATAATTATGACTGAAAAAAAGTGGATTTAAAGCTGTAGTAAAAATTTCTACAGTAGAGAAAACCTTTTATCATTTTTGAAATGGAATTCTAAATATCATTGAAAATAATATTTACTCATACAATCATGCTATTTTATTGAAAGTTGATACTCATGAGTTTGTAGGATCGAACTGATAAAATTCAACAATTTGACGATTTGGGTCAGTGGGTGTTTAACTGGGAAATTGTAGCATCATTGACTCTGTATGCTTTGTTTTTTTTTTAAGATAGTAGAAATTCGCCTAATAAAAAGATGAGTAACTCATAATCCCAGCTGACATTCCATTTGTTCAAATATATATATATATATATATATATATATATATATATATATATATATATATATATATATATATATATATATATATATATATATATATATATATATATATATATATATATATATATATATATATATATATATATAGTGGTGTCTTGTTTTTAGTCTGGTCAGAGTCAAAAAAGATTATGCAAGATTTGAGTCTTGAGTTCATGTTGGAAATTCTTGCACTCACTTCTCGTTATAAGAAAAGTGTAATAAATTATTATATTAGATATTTTTTGCAGATTATAAAGTAAGACCAAAATAATGATTTTTACATCGCATAGGAATTGTCAATTTAGATTATATATATATATATATATATATATATATATATATATATATATATATATATATATATATATATATATATATATATATATATATATATATATATATATATATATATATATATATATATATATATATATATATATATATATATATATATATATATATATATATATATATATATATATATATATATATATATATATATATGGTGGGCTATAAAAGTAATCATACATAGGGAAAGTACAAAGGGATTTGTTAAAAAAAAACGTTTTATTCATATATATGTTCCATAATGTTTGCCGTTGTTTTCAAAATATGCCTGAATACTTACCCGCCACTGTTGATGAACACACATTAGCACAGCTGGAGATGTGCTTGTAAGTGACGTTTTCAGTACTTCCGTCAAGATTATTAATGTCTCATATCTTTTCTTGAAATGCTAAGGCCTTCACATGCCCTCAAAGAACTCAAAGGAATAAAATTAAGGGGAGTCAGATATGGGGATCTGGGAAACCACTCCACAGGACCACACCGATCAATCCAAATATTCGGAAACTGCGGATCCCCTCACTGATATCCGTATTTCGATAATGAGATGGAACCCCATCTTGCTGGAAGTAAGCTGGGGAGTCGCCGTCGCTGTCCTTTTCTGATAGGGATGGAAAAATTATTTGTAACATGTGAATATACTTTTTTGCATCAAGATTACTTGTGATTTTAAACGGCCCATTATTCTGTCACCCGATATCCCAGTACACACTATGAATTTACCAGCACCTTCCATCTTTGTCTAACTTATCCAGTGAGGGGTAGCATTACTCCAATATCGTACATTTTGCGGGTTAACTTCTCCATAGACGTAAAGGTTTGCTTCATCTATAAACAAGATCTTAGATGAAGTGTTTACATCTTTCAATTTGCTGATTGTCCATTCACAGAATTCCATTCGTCTATCTGATTAGTCTTCACACAGATGCTGCGACATATGAAATTTGTAAGAATGCCATCTCTTTAGTTTGAAAATGCGCCTGATACTTGATCTGATGACGCCGCTTTTACTAGGCAACCATCGTATATTTTTTCGGGGCCTCTGTGTAATTTGTGCGAATATCTGACCCTATAAGCCTTCATCAGTGGCTGTACTTCTTCAACCACTTCTCTGTTGATTTGCAACACTTTCAATGTATTTAAACTTTTTAATATGCTTTGCCACTGTGTCAAGTGTTTTCTGTTAAATTCCGTTGCAACCTTGTGCAACTGCTTCTCGACTCGGCCATTAGTATGATTTCATTTAGTTGTTCTTTCGTCAAAAGAATCTTTTAAAATTATCTGAAAAATAAAATATAAAATCATATTAAAAAAAAATGTTAAATAAATATATAATATATATATATATATATATATATATATATATATATATATATTATATATATTATATATATATATATATATATATATATATATATATATATATATATATATATATATATATATATATATATATATATATATATATATATCAGATACCTTAGTGTTACTACTCAACAATATGGAAGGCCAATAAGTGGCCAGAGTGAAATTGTTGGAGCACACAGAGCTGGAGTTCAAGGTAAATGGCAAGCAATGGAAGGCATTTTTATTGAACCAACTTCGATTCCTCTTCATCAGAGATCTTTCCATGATGGTTCAGAATTGTAAATCATTATTATTTATTATTAATATTATTATATTATTATTATTATTATTATTATTATTAATTATTATTATTATTATATTGCACTTAATGGATAGAAAGCATTTATTTAGTTTTCAAGCCATGTTAGAAGAAGCCAATAATTATATATTGGTTACAAAAATCTTTGTGATATTTTTTTTAGACTAAAAAAAAAAACAAAAAATAGGAAAAATTACCAAATACTTTCATTTTCGTTTCCATTGTATTTCTTTTATATATGCTTTTGGTAAAGTGGCATTATAATTTATTTAAATATTTCAATCTCGTAATTATGTAATTTTATTTAATCCAAAATATAATTATAACTTCGAATTTAGGTCAAATACTAAAGTTCAAAGACAAGAAGCAGCTGTAAGGTATTTTAAAATATAAAACTGTTAAACTATGATTATTGAAATGATTTTGTTTACTTTATGGAACTATTTTTTCCAATTTTTTTTTAATTTAACCCTCTTGTTGAAATTGGTTGAAATTGAAAAGATGATTTAAAATTATAAGATTGTGGAATAGATCTACACAATTGTCTGATAACTTAATATTAAACAATGATTGAAAACTATTCTGATGTTGGCTGTAATTTTCTAACTTTAAAGTTATATACCACTGTTATTACAGCTTTTAATTATAGTAGTGGCAATACTCAAAATTAAAAATTACTCTCAAGAGAAAGTAACTGAAAAAAATTACAATTAAAATTTACTATACACTAATGGAGAGACTTCCTTCAGTGATACAAAAGGCCTATGGAGTACTCTCAAGTCCAGATACATTTAACTTTTACAAACCGCATCCATAGTAACATTTATCTGAAAATACCAAAGATGATATTGAGAAAAAATAAGATTCTTGTCTTGTGAAAATATAAAATCGATTATTAAAGACCAAATAAGTTTGGATTTAATTAAGTATAAAAGACATTAAATCATGTGATCAAACCTATAGCATGAATTAACTGTATATTAAAAGATCTGCATAAAGCTATGTAAACTTAGGTAGTTTTGTATCTGGTGCAATCTTTCAATTACCGAGGTTAATGTTTAGTTTTGCAACAGGCTGTTTGAATCGGTTTATTCAGTGTCAGCCCCTCAAAGCAACTGGAAATATCGTAACATACCACAGCCTATAGCATTGAAGCTGCGGTTTTTGTTTTCTTAGATTTCAAAGTAAGCAGGCTACTAAACTGTTGTATGCTTGCAGTGGTGGGTTTAACGATCCCAACCGGACATTAATATCATGAACCTTTCATTACCATTCAACAAATGAGAACAGCCTTAATTAAATTATAACTAATTATATACCACGTTTTCCAAAGTCAAATACTGTTTACAAATTTAATACCAATCAACAAGACATCGATATTTGACATTCAAAACTAATTGCATCTCAGGAGTGGTCGTACCTGCATATAACCCGTGCATGCTGATGTATAGTTGAAAACAATAGTGTAGTAACTATCTGTCTTCAAAATTTATTATAACTTGTAATTATCTTTTAATTCCAAGAAATGACCGAAGGCAACATTATTCCCATGCAACCGATGATCACTTGTAAATTTTTAAGAAACTTATTAAAAAAGTTGACAAATCAAATTTTCAAAAGAAAAAAAAACTTTATTTAAGGTGCATTCTTATAAAATAAGTAAAACTTCGAGATTCTTTTTCTTGAAAACAACTAATCTATTTAATAACTGATGTTATAAAGAGAATATATTCGCCCTTTCTGTTTAAATGCTTTTTAATTTTCAATTACCTCGTCTAATGTAAATGCGAGTTTTAAAAGTTAATATGCGTAAAATAATTCAATATTATCTAATACACGTTAACAATCTTAGTCTTCTCTCGTAGGGATTTTTTTTTTTAAACCATAAATCTTTTAAGCTGCCCTTATTTTGAAACTACCAGTTGTAAGACACCCACGACCTCATACGGCACTTGATATGAGGCCTATCATTTAATTATTGTATTTTTAAATTATTTTTGCTGTTTAGTACTGGTTTTTTTTTTAATGTTCATGTTTAAGGATTATGTTAGCCTTATTTCTTGCCTCAAACATGTTTTCAATACCATCAGATCAATACTAACACTACAACACTCCACTATTATTCTTCTATCTGTTCCTCATTCATGTAATAAATAAAGCCGTATTACCTATATGATTTACCTTATATTTTACTAATTAATTTCAAATACCATTCATGAAATATCAGATTAGTTTGAATATATATATATATATATATATATATATATATATATATATATATATATATATATATATATATATATATATATATAATATATATATATATATATATATATATATATATATATATATATATATATATATATATATAATAATAATAAGCATTTCAATTTCACTATGTGTAGGCGATCTTTAACTTTAGAAACTTTAAAGGTTTAAGAGTTGAAAAGTATGATCAATCTTTTAGCTGCTTAAAAACCTGTTTGATTAATTCAAGGCAACTAGGATTTTACAAATTCTTTATGTAGAAAAAACGGAAGCAATCAAAGGTACTTTGGGGTTATAGTGTTTCTTTTATTTTTAAAATTCCAAATATTAAGAAAGGATTGCTTATTGCTTACTTAATGATATTGATGATTATAGTAATAAAAGACTAATACTAAATTCTATTTATGGGAAAGCTTTACAATAAACCATGTTTTCGTTTTACTTTGGAAAACGGTTGTTGGATTGACCTGAAATTAGTTGCTAACAACATTAAGAAATTCTGAATGGAAGTCTAAAGATCGCAAATAGTAATTTGAAAATAAATCTGGATCTATTATGTATGTTACAAAATAAAATTAAATTCTAAAAAATATAGCCAAAATTTTATGTAACTATAATAACCATTAAAAATAAACAAAAAATGAATTCATATGACAATTTTCTGAAAATGTTATGTTCGTC
>SEYY01022018.1:55000-82500 GCA_009176605.1 Armadillidium nasatum
ATATATATATATATTACCCGTATATTAAAATGATACATAGAATTATGTATATAATCATTTAATTAAATTAGTCAACTGATTAGTATTACTCTTTTGTGTAAGTGTTATAATATTTGAAGTAACGTAAGAACCCAACTACTAATTAAAGTTTACAATTGTTGACATTTATTTAGCTTTAAAAGGAGATACTATTTATTAGTTTAACGTGGGAAAATCTGTGACGTCGAATGTATTAAATCTATTGCATGCTTTTGGCATTCTGCATTTACAATGTCAATTTCACAATATCTTTAGTTAAGTTATAAATTTTTTACAAGCCCTTCAATTTGTCAAATTTTTATAGAACCTTCTTTACTAATGCAAGGATTTAAAGAACCGCTTCCCACTTTCGTAAGCTCTCACAGACAAGCTGTTTTTAAGTTTCCACACTAATTATGCAATCCTACTAGTCCAAACATCCAATTAGATAAAATATAGCACGAGTATATATTTTTTCAGAGTAAATTCAACCCTCATTTTAATGACGTACATTACAATAACATGATAAAGTCAAGGGATAATTTAATCCCTGGCTTTGAATTTAATGTTCAGATGATATGGGGTGAATTCTAAAACAGGTCATCAAAAAATTTAAAGTAAACTAAATCTAGAACCTTCCAACTATCCATGCCTTTTTCGCTAGTAATGATACACTACTCATCTAGATTTTATAAATATGGATATATTATTATGACGTTTGGTTTTACTTGCCAATGCAAGCAGTATAAATTACTTATCAGTCGTAAACTGTGAAAATGTTCAAAATATAGACTTTAAAATAACTTTATAGAGAATTTACAAGTGTAAAACCTTTATAATAATATCTAATGAAACTGAATATTTGGGTATTTTATTATTTTATGTTCTCTTCATCCCACAATTACAGGGATCACACTCACTTTTGGCCCCTCTAATTTATATACAATATATATATATATATATATATATATATATATATATATATATATATATATATATATATATATATATATATATATATATATATATATATATATATATATTATAAAAGGAAAGCACTCAAAATTTGGTCGAACATAAGGTACTAAATATTAAAAAAGCATCACAATTGTTCTTATACCCTATTAACTTAGTCATTACTTTAAACATAGTTCTTACCAATCAAAAATATTACCATGTTAACTCTGGAAGTCTTATTTTAGCAAAGGCCTTAAATATAAAATGGATATTTTATCCTATATAAGTTCTCATACTTTATGTATAGATATTTGAGAATTAATTGATGTTTAATAAAACATTGCAATCAAAATATAAATACTAATTTAAGAATATATGATACTTCTTTTCAAAAATAGTAATTTTATTTTAGAAGTTTACTGCGCTACTTAAATATATATATATATATATATATATATATATATATATATATATATATATATATATTATATATATATATATATATATATATATATATATATATATATATATATATATATATATATATATATATATATATATATAAATTAATTATATAGCATACAATCCCAAACCTTAATTATTCTGAGATCTTTCGCAAAAATGCATCATTTTATCATTAACTTTTTTTTTTAAGTCTTACTCTGTAGATTTAGTTTTTGCTCTCAAAACTTTTCCTCTTTCCTCTCTCTTGGAAGACTGTGTTTCATTTTTCTCTCTCTTTTCTTTGTCGTTTTCACTTTCTTTTTCCTCTTCTTTGTCTTTAAGTTTCTTGTTCTTGATGAGTTCCATTAGAGAATCAATGCGAGTTGGCTGAGCAATTTGAAGCACCATATGAGCTTCTTCCAAAATAAGAATACCGTTTCGCGCGTCTGTAATTGTCAGGCTGTGGATTCGTGTGACATGACTCTGTTAAAGAAATAAAGAAACAAGCAAAATTCGTCAGGTACTACCTTCAAACCATTCAACAACGAAAAAATACATTCTCATTTAA
Organism: Armadillidium nasatum; assembly: GCA_009176605.1. Lineage (NCBI taxonomy): Eukaryota > Metazoa > Arthropoda > Malacostraca > Isopoda > Armadillidiidae > Armadillidium > Armadillidium nasatum. The sequence continues at coordinate 56,988 of SEYY01022018.1, forward strand.
GGAATTAAAATTATATAAAAAGAAACAAAAAATTGTCATAAAAGCAAGAATATATATATATATATATATATATATATATATATATATATATATATATATATATATATATATATATATATATATATATATATATATATATATATATATATATATATATATACTAAATTGAAGTGCTAAGTACCTCCCATTCCTGATGTGAAGGAAGAATAGCAAGGCACCATTTACAAGGTAACTCTGGAGATCCAGTGTGATAGCCTTTTATATGACGCCTTCGAAAACCCCAAGAAGTATAAGATTTCTCACAGAATGGACATGGATAAGGTAATGTATGATGACCTTAAAAAGAAAAATCATTAGCTATAAAAAGAACTTAGTAATAAAACTCAATGTTTGACTGATATTTAATAAATGCATTGAAGCAAATATCTAGTTCAGCAAAATAAAAAATAAAAAACTACACAACATTTATTACAGTATGAGAAATACTTACTAATTATTCCTTGAGTTAGACCTACATATTACAATAAAACAAATAATAAATAAAATAATAATAATAATAATAATAATAATAATAATAATAATAATAATAATAATAATAATAATAATAATAATAATGAATAATAATTTTATTTTAGTGGTTATAAAAAAAGGATCCCAAAAAAAATTTTGACCGATTTTTATGAAATTTGCAGGGTGTATGCATTTCAACGAGCTGAAAAAAAAGTTGATTTCTAACTGTATATTCACATTTTATTGGCTAAAAACTGTAGGTAACGATTTTTGATATCTCACTAGAAAAAAAAATGTCCTTGTGTCAGACTTTTTAAAAAATTTTGGAAAATTTTCAAACTTTGAGAGGCTATATCTCGAAAAGAACAAACTGCGTTGAATGATGTATTGAGAGAGAGTTGTGGCTTTGTGCCTTCTCTAAACAACTGCCAAAAATGAAAAAAAGTTGTAGATGTATTTTTTTATTTTTTTGTCCGGAAAGGTAAATTATCCAAAATGTTTAAAAAAAGTTGGACAAACAAGGGTATATAATTTTTTTTCTAAAGCAGATATTCAAAAATCGTTACCTACAGTTTTAAACCAACAGAAAAAAAAAAAAATCGCCCCGTAGGGTTTCTTGCAATTGGGGTAGAGAATATACGGTTAAATTTACAGGTCATTTCGACCAGAGAGTTTCCCTGCTATTCAATTTTTTCAAGGGTAGATTTTCCATAAAACTTTCAAAACATTACAGATACAGTAAAACGTCAGAAATCAACTTTTTTGAGGGCGTTGAAATGCATATGCCGTGCAGATTTCATAAAAATCGGTAAAAAAAAAAAAATTTTTTTTTTTTTTTTTTTGGGGAAATTGGACCCTTCCCTTATACCATTGCACCCAAGATAGTGGAGACACTGGGTTGGAAACCAACGTCAGGGACTACTACTATTAAAAATGAAAGAGATTGTCTACATAGAAAGTATATATCTTAAGAGTAATTTCAATTTCCAAAGAACAGGAGGATTCTGATGTGAATGAGACAACCGTAGAATGTTATTTAAGGTGGTGAAAAAAAACGTCTAGTAACTACTAGTATATCACAGTCAATAAAGATATAAATGACAACAGAGGAGCATATGCTGCAGAAAGGACAAACCTGAATTATCCCTTGATATAAGGCAGCTGTGTCAAAATTTGTGTGGCTCATACGATACCGAGTCAGAATCACTTAACCATGGAGAACTAGTCTGCACGAAGAAGTCCAATCTCTCACAATGGGACTGGCATTATGCAATTTGGAACCAAGAGAATCTTCAGTCCAACATTTCTTGCATCAAGTGAGAAATCCTTGAGGAAGATGAGATTAGTAAACAGTGACAGAATGGCATCCTGCTAGCAAGGTTTTAGGAAGGTATAAGATACTGTTGTCTTGAAAGCTGCTCTGTCCGTCTGTTCGTCCTCCATGATGACATGGGACCCAGAAATAAGTCTTTTTTCTACTAACGGAACAAACACTCAAAGTTTTGGAAGAAACTAGTGTTTCTAGCTGAACATTCTTAGAATAAGAGGAAGGTACTAGTGAAATCAGTTGAGGAACAAGGAGGAAGTATCTGGCACAGAGCGCAGTCTGGAAACAACCATTGCGCCCACACTCACCCTCTTTCTTCTAGAATCATCTATATAAATCTGCCCCAATTATGCATGGATGGAAAGGTGGTAGAAGAATGAGGCTTCTATTAAAGCCATGTGGTTCATGAATTTGTTGACAACATCCTGCACATGATAAGGGTAGATACTCTAAAACGCACGGAAATTACCATAATCGAAAGGAAATATAAAGCATTAATGGAATTTAAAGATAATAATCAAAGATAGAACAATTACAGGATTAAATGGAATTTAAAAATAATAAAAGATAGAGGTCACCAATAGTGCAAATGGCTATTAGTAGATGTAAAAATAATAATAGCAAAATAATAATTATTACTTATCAACATTAATATAAACTCACAAGAAGGATCTTGTGGAAATTCTGGTTGATAATTGTTTGCCAGTTTATCTCCTTTTAAAGAATTAGAGTTTGAAGTAGTCTTCTTCTCTGCTGAGGTTTGAGAGTTTGAGCTATCTTCATTGACTTTACTTGGTGAATTATGTGATTCTGTCTCTCCAGAACTATGAGGCGAATCTCTCTTCTCTTCTGGTGAAACCTCTTCAAGAAACTGTGATGAGTTACTACTTTCTTCTGATATTCGGCCTTTCTCTTTTCCTTCATTCCCCCCTCCTCCTCCTCCTCCTTCATCGTCGTCGTCGTCATCGTCATTGTCTAATTCAACTTTTACTTCCAAGAAAGTTTGCTAAATAAAAAAAAATGTAAATTATTAATAATAATAAAGTTTCACGTTGTATAAAAATTATAAAGAAAAAAAAAAAAGAATAAGATGAGATTTTACAGATGGTCAAAAAATGTTTTTAAGTACTACTACTTGTAAAGTACTACTGCATACCCCAGAACTTATTTTCATTTCTTGGAGTTCAAAATCAGTAGAATTTAAATTGAAGGGAGAGGATGGCTTTTGAATTTCAGAAAATTTTCTCTTCTTGTAGAGCATATTGTTACAAGCAGATGAATCCAAAGAACTCCTCTTGTGTGAAGAATTTTTCGCACTTACTTCTCTCTTTTAAATTATATATATATATATATATATATATATATATATATATATATATATATATATATATATATATATATATATATATATATATATATATATATATATATATATATATATATATATATATATTCCAATGTCAAAAAATACTAATTAAACCTGGTTCAATTTTTTTACATTAGTTTACCATGAGTTCGATTTTTTTCCAGATACCAACACAATAAAACATAGAAAGTCTGTTTTTGTAATAAAATACGAAGATAGGTTTTAAATATTTAGCTATTGGTGAAAAAAAAATTAAAATGAGAACTATATATTAACTGTTAAAAAAAAAAAAAAAAAAGTATTTTCAAATATTATATAGTATTTTGTAGCATCCCAATATTAATCTTGAACCTTTTTTATAAAACATGCTAACATTTTGAAAATATAAATGATGAATGACATTCAGATTTACAAGAAAATATCTAAATACTCTTATCTGACATTTTTAAAAAAATAAAAAGCAAGTTTTTAGAAACATTCACATATGGTAAACATTTACTTCAATGTGATAAATTAAAATTAAAAAAAAAAAAGAGTTAAACCTTTCTTGATTCCTAATGTGCGTCAGGTATGGCAATTTCAGATGTTAATTACATTTTCCATTTCTGAATGAATTTTCCCATTTAGTTTGTTTCAACTTTTACAATTAATGACTTACATACAAAAAACAGATCCAAAAAATATGAACTAAATACGGTAATAAAGTAGAATTTAAAGCTCTTAATTACAAATAATTCTTATATTTTAAACTATAAAAGAAATTAACACATTATTTACATGCTGGTTTAGAGGTATTAAACTGGCCGGAGATTCTTGTTTTGATGTTTTTGATGTAAAATTTTCACTCTTTTTTGAAAGATCCAAAGAGCCTACATTAGAATCATAATTCACCTGAAAAATATGAAATATATATATATATATATATATATATATATATATATATATATATATATATATATATATATATATATATATATATATATATATATATATATATATATATATATATATATATATATATATATATATATATATATATGCATTACCCACATCAAACAACCCAAAAATTATAATAAATGAAAAAAGTTAAAAGTAAAATAACCACTATGCAAATAAAAACTTCCTATCTAACTCTGCTCCAATTTTATCAATCCAAAAATAAAATTTATAAACACAAGGAAAAATTAAAAGAAAGGTGATGTGAATCACTGCTATTCACACAGCCTTTGTTTCACTTTTGCTTTGTTTATGAATTTAAGTTTTAGTAATGGTAAAACTGGAGAATCAGAAGGGAGAGGAGAGAGGATAGGAAGTTTTTGTATTTTACTTTTAACATTTATGTTTTTTTTTTTTAAATTTGATGAGGATATATTTACATTGAAAGGCCTAAACTCTCTTTTAAATTTTATGTTAATTTTCATCTATTAAATTAAATATATATATATATATATATATATATATTATATATATATATATATATATATATATATATATATATATATATATATATATATATATATATATATATATATATATATATATATATATATACTTACAGCACTGTAATTATTATTATGAGAATTGTGACTATATGACTGGTAATCTGGCTTTTCATTATGGTATTCAGTTAATCCCTTAACTTGAAGAGCTTCAGCAAGGCGCATAAATGTATGAAGTCGAGGCTGAGAAACATTAACTTCTCCTTCATATATAAAGGTTAATACACTTTCCAGATCCTCAACATCAACTTCTCTTAAAATAATGACTGGATGCTGACATGGGTTACTCTGCAATAACAATGTTAAAAAGTTATTTGCAGTTCGTATGTAAACATAGTGAAAGAAAAAATATATAATTATAAAACAATTACTCCTCAATTACTGGTAACTACTAGGTTAAAATCTTGAACTGAATGTGATGTTTAAAATGCTTAATCTTGCATTATCGCAGGCAGTAAGTGAACTGTTACAGTTATATCTTTCCTTTATGCTGCATACAAGCACTTTCTCAAATAATAATCTTTGAATAAAAAAAAATCTTTAGCTATATATATATATATATATATATATATATATATATATATATATATATATATTATATATATATATATATATATATATATATATATATATATATATATATATATATATATATATATTTTAGGGATGGAATAATACCAAAATTTTAATTGACAATGATACCAGTAATTTTGAATCACCTGATACTAAGTAGTAGAATTTACTGATACAGATACAAAAAAAAAATTTTTTTTTTATTGAATTCAAAAAAGTTGAAACAAGATTGAAAATATTCAATGACCATAAATATTTGATAGAAAGAGGGAGATCCCTCTCATCTCTTCAACCACTATTCTTTTTAAAATTTTCAAACCTATCCTTAACAGGAAGATTTGAAAACCTCTCAAATCTTTTAATATTTGTTTTGATCACCAGTATGGCTTTTGTAAAAAATGCTCTACAAGTGATCTTCTTTCCCTTCTCTTTGACTCTTGGTCCTCCACACTTTGGTGTTTCAGTGAATTTCTCACTGTGGTGCTAGACATATCGAAAGCCTTTGATAGAATCTGGCACAAAGCTTTGATTTCCAAGCATTCCCCTTTCAGAATCTATTCACTCTGATTTCCAAAAGTTCAATCTATAGCAGCTGTTGTAGATGGCCACAGTTCATCTTTAAATCTATTTATAGTGGTGTTCTTCAGGGATTTGTTCTTTTCACAACTTTTCTATTTTTAATTTATGACCTTTTCTCCATTATTTCATCACCTATTCACTTCTAAGTTCATGACTCTACCTTCATTACTCTTTTCAATTTGAAAGATACCCCTCCCAATGGCAGGTATTTGAAAGAAGAATGACAGCCTTGGAGCAACTATATCTCTGATCTTCCTGCTTTTTAAATTGGGACAAAGAAAACATGGTTTTATTTTCAATGCCTCAAAAACTCAGTTCCTCCTCCTCCTCTCTACTTGACATAAACTTCCACACAACTATGACATCTTCAAAAACACAACTCAAATTTTTGTCCATTCTTAATATTCGCAGTGTTTCTTTTTCTTGTGATCTTTCTTAGAAGGATCACATTACTTCTCTTTCTAAACAAGCTTCCAAAGAGGTTGGGTGTTCTGATGCACCTTCAAATTTTTTTCCACACTTCAGATGCTTGCTCTTTACAGGGGTATTCTTCACTCCTGTATGGAGTATGCCTCACACATCCAGAATTGTTCACTCATATAACTCTCCTTGAAAAGTTTAAGTCTATGACATTTCGTCTAAGCAACTCTTCCAACTCAATAATTCTCTGCAGTTTCTTTCTGCTTGTCAAATTTTTTCATCACTTTATACTCTCTTCATAAAAACAGACACTGCTCTTCTGAATTCTCTTATTGCATACCTCCTCCACTGAGAAGGGCACATGCTATATGCCTCTCTACAAAGTCTCATCCATTCTCTGTCCAACTCTCTGACCCCTGCCTTAACTGTTATGCTCTATTTTACATGCACTCAACTTGTAAAATCTGGAACACACTCCCTTTATCTATTTTCCTAACTTCCTTAGACTTACATACTTTCCAGAGAATATATATATATATATATATATATATATATATATATATATATATATATATATATATATATATATATATATATATATATATATATATATATATATATATATGACTATTTAATTCCTATAATTAATACTACTACTACTACTAATAATAATAATAAATAAATAAATAAAAAAAAGAAATTTACAATATGATATAAACTTTAGTGGAGATGCTACAATCTTTCTAGTTTCTACAAAAATTATCAGTTCTCTTTCATACAAAATTTTGCTATCAGTATCAGTTCAGAATCTATCATCTTTTACTGATGCCAATATATATATATATATATATATATATATATATATATATATATATATATATATATATATATATATATATATATATATATATATATATAATAAATTATCTACAAACCTTTAGTATATTCCTGAAGTAAGGGCTACACGCAGAAAGGACAACTTTGTGAGCTCTCAATTGAGTCCCTTCAACAGCAAGTGTTACATCAACAAAATCTCCAAGTTGTTGTAACTTATTAAGTGCAGATGTCATTGTGGAACCAAAATTGTTCCACCTAAGGCTAAAATGAGTCTCTGAACACATTTTCTTTAAGTTTTATTACTTACATTAATATAGAAACTTACAATTACACTGTAAAAAATAAATTTCAAAGTAACTATTAATTAAATATTTCATATTAAAATGAATATATACATATTGCAACTATCACAACGCTATTATCATCATATTTGGTAGCTAAGAAAATAAAAGCTAATCTTAAATAAATTCTACATATTTACCATATGTAAAAAATTCAGTGTTATCTATATGCAATGATCTAATAGAAAGAAAATATCTTCTTGGAATCATATAGTTACAAGTACAAAAACTCTAGGTTAGTAAATATTTAGAATATTTATAAATCCTATACTATTTAGATTAGTCTTACCCTAAGAAGTAATGATTACAATATATATATATATATATATAATATATATATATATATATATATATATATATATATATATATATATATATATATATATATATATATATATATATATATATATATATATATATATATATTATTTTTGCTGTCATTACATAAAGAAATAGCATCGTATAATCAAGAGATTGACGGATATTCAATATATGGTAGACGACAGAATGTAATTTTATAGTTTGAATGTATATTTAAAATAATATATGAGCTAAAAATACAAAATTCTTTTAATATATTTACCAAACACACGAACTAAACTTTAGTGGCTCAGAGCAGCATTTTTTGGCTTTTATGCAATGACATGGGTGAGGCATTGCCATGACATGTCCTCTAAACCCATAACCAATGCTAAGTGCTATGGCCCAGTAATAGCCCAGTCATCTTACCATAGTAAAGTTATCATAGTAATGTAGTAAAATTTAGGACAAGCTAGTGTCCAGTATTTTTCCAATAATAAGAAATTATAATTTGGTTTCTTATGAAACAAAGCTTAAGTTTGATAATCACATTATTTGTTTACCTATATATTGAAGAAAATATTAAATATTCTTTCATATGGTTTTGTAGTTTTTTTTTTATTTTTTTTTTTTTTTTGTCTATGTGACACTTAAATGTCTGGCACCTAAACAAGCTGCCGGTTTTCAAAATCGAAAGCACTCTTCAAATATTCGTCAACTAGTTTCGACATAACAAAATGTAATTTTTTTTGTTTGTTATAAGTCTTCAAGGTTCTGAATTCAGGTATGAGATAATTTTTATTTTCACCTCTTTCTTACTATATCCAAACTTTGCTATATCATTTCAATTGATTCTTCTGCTCAAAATATACCTCTAATAAGTTGTAATTAATGATATATAATTCAAAACTTATCGAAGGTGTTAGAATTAACCTAAAGTATATGTATTGTTGATGCTGTAGGAAAATACTCTTTGTTATGTTCAGTAAAGACTATGTTCTATTTGGTAAACATTCCATTATCATTCTATCGATTGTATCGTGTTGTTCTACCACGAGTTATATTGTGTTATACATGTAAATAAAGGCCTAGGTAAGAAGTGCTGTTTGTCTCTATGCCCTGCCCCATGTAATATTTATATTTATATTTCCGCCATTATGAATAATATAACAACAGAAGGGAACAATTCTTTGGAACAAAAACTATAAAAACTGTTTATATGCTTTCACTAATTTGTCTGTGTATATATTTTATCTTATTTATCTAGTGTATTATTTATCTATATTTTAAGTTCTCATTGATTGGAGTTTGTAGAGTCGGTGGTTTGTTTTTTGTATCGATATGTAGCATTTTTGTTGTTCAACAAACTGCTGGCTAACACGCCTTCACTTTTTAAATATCATGGTCAAGTCAACACGTTTTAAAAATGTAAAAGTTTCGCTTGTTTATTACAAGTCTTCAAAATCAAGGTTTGAGGTATGAGTTATATATTTCTTTTTTTTCAAAAATCTTTCTATCTATCATTTTCATTGCCTTCTACTCAAATATATAACTCGTAACGTTCTTAATTATATGGGATTCGTATATGAAAGAACTACAAAAGCAACAAAACTTTTGAATAAATTCATAGTAAGTCTTATCATATTTTTTAATTGTTAACTAATAATCACCCTTCTCTTTCAGGTCTTTAAATAAAAGCTCAAACTCAGAGTTTTTATAAAACAGTATACCATAACTCCAAAATTACTATTTCATTTAAACTAATTCCTTTTTCTTTCAGATCAAAACGTAATAATTAGCTATATTCAGCTGTAAGTCGTAAGAGAAAAATGCCTAATATTTTGTTGCAAAATTGTATAATTGATTTATGTTTTCAAACTGTCATAAACTCATAATAATAATAATAATAAAAATAATAATAATAATAATAATAATAATAATAATAATAATAATAATAATAATAATAATAATAATAAATTAATTATATAAATCAGCTGATTTTTTACTTTTTGATTTTAAAAAATAATGAGTTTTTTGATTTTATTGATTTTTGTATTTAAAAAAAAAATAGCATCACTTCTTTATATTTTTAAGTTCTAATGACATTTTTTGCTATATTATTGAAATCAGCACAAAATTCTTCAAATTAATTAATTTTAAAATTTCAATAGAGATAGGAACATAGGAACATAGGAACATAGGAAAATAGAGACAGTTAGAAACCATAAGCGCCTATCGAGACTGTCCCAGTCCAAACAAATGGCAATAACAATACTAATGCATGCACAAAAGACTAGGTCTATCCCATCCCTAGTTATCAGTTCATTCATGCAAAGATAAAAGTAAAACTAAGCCCAATTATACATGCAATATTCAATGAACCATCACCCACTACAAAAAAAACTGCCATTAGGCTTAGTCATAGGCTGATCTGTTGATCTAAAAATTCATATATGCCAACCAATTTGGCTTAGCCAAGTTATATTATATAATACCTAAACCATCCATATATCTAGCCCCCTTTTAAATTTGACAAGAGAATCACAGTCAACAATCTCTTGTGGCAAGTAATTCCAAAAATTAACAACTCTATTACTGAAAGAGTATTTTCTTAGATCGAGATGGCATGGCTTCTTTTTAATTTTCTTATCATGTCCTCTAGTTACTCTTCCACGGTCCACTATAAAGTATTTTTCAATCTCTGTATTACTGTCAGATACAAATATTTTGTAAACTTGAATCATATCCCCTCTGAGAAATCTCCTGTTGAGATGTGTGTGTGTGTGTGTTTTTTTTTTAATTTAATTTTTTACTTTTGAGTTCTGGCTTTAGATATTTGCTGTAAAAAGCGGGTGAGTTATCTAATATTTATTAATTTTAAAATTTCAATAGATATGTGCGTTTTTTAAATTTAATTATTTTTTATTTACTTATTTATCTTTTATTTTTTTTTGCAAGATGTACGAGTAGGACCGTTACGCAACAACCCTTATTAATCACTAATTTCATTTAATTAAAAAATAAATAAAAATATATATAAGCTATCTAATATCTATAAATACAAACTTATTCGAAATGGTTCATTGTGAGTAAAGAAAGTACCAAAGAGAACAAAAAGCTTTAGGGTTGAAATGTGCCATCATTCAGCAATCTCAAAAAAAAAAAAAAAAAAAAAAAAATTCTTCCAAGATGAATTTTTTTTTTCTTTTTTTTTAAAATAATTGATTTAAAAGAATCTTGACCGTGGAACACACCCTTAGCAGATTCTTTGATTTTCTTGGAACACTTGGCAGTAGCATTAACAGCTGATCTATATAAACAAACGGAAATATATATATTGATATCTAATTTATTCACTCATTTAATTAATTTAAACACTCTCTTAATTTTATTAATATCATAAAGGCCATATGTAGGAATATAAGATAACGGGCTAGTCAAACAAAGATTTTATAAAGACTTTGTCGGCAGCCATGATTAAAAACATTGGAACCAACGAAATTCCGAATAAGTGAAAATCATCAATTTGCTTCATTTATGATCCAAAAATGCTAAAATAATTATCCGTAATAATTTGAAAACATCTATCTGAATAAAAATATTTACAAAAGGTACTTATTCTAAAACTGGGGCCTCTATGTTTGTTAATATCACTTGACCATTCAAGATTGCGTCAGAGAAAACTGAGGATACAAATTTCCATCTTCAATTTTCCCTGCAGTGAGATTACTGCAGCATAAGTCGTTGGACACGATTCATGGGACACTTGTCTTTAGCAATCTTCAAATTCCTTAAAGAATCTTGACCATGGAATACAACACCCACAGAGTGCATTCCACGATCAAGATTCTTTAAAGATTTCGAAGATTCTTCAAGTACAGTGTTCCATGAATCGTGTTTAGAGAGTTATGCTGCAGCGAAAATTGAAGATATAAATTTCTATCTTTAATTTTCGCTGCAGAAATCTTGAATGGTCACGTGGTGTAAATGATCGTGGAATTAGACCAAGGTCTACTCAAAAGCTAGCTCATACGTTATCTTATATTCCTACATATGACTTTTATGAAATTTATTATATTAAGTGATTGCTTATATTAATTATATGAGTGATTACATTAGATTTTAAAATATATTTACGTTTGTTTACATTCGTTTATATACAATTGCTAAAGTGAAGTGTCCCACTAATCAAGATTCTTCAATATATTTTCGCTGCCGCTTGCTTAAGCGTGACGTCAAACTTGATTTCATGGAACACACTCATAACATCTTCAATTTTCGCTGCCACGAGCAGAAAATTATTGCAGCAAAATCCCTTAAAGAATCTTGACCGTGGAACACACCCACTAGACAAGTGATCTTGAATGATCACGTGATATAAACAAACATGAAGGAGTTAGATTTAGGCATTCTTTTAGAATGAATATCTTTTGTAATCATTCTTACTCAAATAGATTTGCATGTAAATTGTTATGGATAACTAGTTTAGCATTTTCTGATTATTAAATTGTTTCGAATGAAGAAAATGTTCTGAATTTCATTTGGTGCTCAATTACTTTTATTAGTTCGAGTCAATAACAGATATACGCACGCACGCGTCTTGTGACGTCGATCACAATGCGTCGATTCCCATTCATCGTATATATACTCTATGCAAACATTGGTGAAACTTTTTTTTTTTTTTTTTTTTTTTTTATGTTAAATGCAGTAACTGCGTTCCTCAGGTAAACTATGATATGCCCTTCGTTGGTGAGGTGACAGAGGTCCGCAAAGGCCTATTTTAGATGGCCTTGGGTCCGCTCTCAAAAACAAAACAAACAAACATTGTGATAAACGAAACTAGTTTAGGAAGTCTTGAATGTTTTGGTATAAATTTTCCAATCGGGCAAATGAATTGAGATAATTTTCTTGGAGTAAATGCAGGAATATTGAAATATCACCAAAAATAAGTTTATCTAATCCAACCTGGGGACCACCACAATACTTACATTAATTTATTAATCAAACATAAATATCATTCTTTATTTTGAATTTGACACCTTCCAGCCATAAGAGGTAATTAATTAAAGGGTCTAGAGGTTGTGAGCTTATATGGGGACTTTTTTTAAGGGGGCAGAGAGGTTATTAACTTTAGGTTTATTACCTTTTGGGGAGTCAAAAATTTGAAATAGTACCATAGTTATTTTAGGTAATGGTTTTCATTAGAGTCTTTTATTGTTTATTCCTTTTAAACTCTAGAAACTTAAAATGGATTATATATATATATATATATATATATATATATATATATATATATATATATATATATATATATATATATATATATATATATATATATATATATATATATATATATATATATATATATAATATTTAAATGGTAGGGAAGGTTAACAGCAGGCCCATAGTGAGAATAAATTTTAAGGGAGGGGTAAATAATTTTCTAGTATGGGTAAAATTATTAATATATATATATATTATATATATTATATATATTATATATATATATATATATATATATATATATATATATATATATATATAAATTTTAAAATTATATTTGTTTACTATTTATTTTTTATTTTTTTGAATGATAAATATCTAAATTAAAAATTGAACATTATAGGCTTTTTATTAATATTTTCGTGTAGATGATACTAATTTATTTCACTTTATATATGTGTAATTATTACACTACTTTGACATAAGTATTACTAAATTATATTGAAGTAAATACTATAAAAATTGCTTCTCTGAAATGCATCTACTTTCCTTTGTGACAAAATACACATTGTTGTCTCCTTTATTATAAATGATTAAATTTTTTAGAAACTTTCTTTTGTACATTAAATTTTATCGCAAATATTACCAAAGTATCTCATTATATATATATACCGTATATATATATATATATATATATATATATATATATATATATATATATATATATATATATATATATATATATATATATATATATATATATATATATATATACTATAAGTATCTTGTATAGGCTCCCAAAATCTTAAAATACTGGGTGTAAACTGCTGGTAACAAAAAGCACCTCCTCAATAGCATCTTAAAAAATAAATTGATAAAATGGAAATTTTAAGCTAACTTGCACCTATTCACTTATAAAAGGAGTCTATTTCATCCCTTTGGTCAGATACATTGATAACATTAGTGAAAATCTTCGTAGGTAGTAAATGGGTTGATATAGAAATTCTCTATGGTTTATAATATTTTTTTAGAGATTGTTTTTGCTTTCCTATTTCTAAAATGTTGGATCTGTTTTTACCCCAGTATGGGTAAAAACAGATCCAGGATAGGCTGTGCCCATCCTATCACCCCCCCTCCCCTAGCTACATGCCTGGAGACCAATATGCCATGCAATTCATCAAAGTTGAAAAAAGTATATTTTACACATAAAATAAAGAATGATCAATTAAAACTGATACAAAACATTTAAGAGGATGGAAGAGAAAGTGAAGAAAGACATAATGCAAGAACTTTACTTAGAGGAGGAAGTGTGGAAGTAAGAACTTCAAAAGAGTGTCTGTATACTGATAGTGTTTAGATAGTGAAGTAACTTTTTGAGTTTTTGAAGTTAACCATGTTTTCTAAGATAAATAATAAAAAATTACATATTCATATCAAGTATTTGTGAGTCAAATTTAATTCATTTTTAAAATATTATGCTTTACTTATATTTATTATTATTTGAAACCTAAAAATTTCATCTTTCTGAATATTCAATATGTAAGACGTGAAGGAGATAAAATTTGGAGTTACTTAGCCTACATATACCCGTATTTAACTTGAAAAAGAAGATACAATTTTATTTCTTCTCATACTCGAAGTATGACAGACATATTTATAGTAAAAGAAAAGTTTTTGATGTAACATTTTTAGATTTGAGTAAGGCAATTGATAAGTTCCCACTGCAAGACTGATTCATTAGTAAATTCAATATGGTATAGTTGAAGTACATTCTTTTTGACTATTTCTGTTTTGCTTATATTGTCATATGATAATTTGTGAATATCTTATTTTAGGATTTTTTGTACTAAAAATTTGATAACCTTTAACAATGGGAGTTGTCAAGAATTTTCCATATGGTAGAACTCCTCCCATTTTAAGATCAAGTGGAGAATCTTTAAGTAGGTGAGTGTATTATTATTATTATTATTATTATTATTATTATTATTAATTATTAATGAATTGTAGTGATGCACTGAAGAGGGATTTTTGGCTAGAGTCTCTGACTTGAAAAATTTTTATTATTATTCTGTCTCCTTTCCTGCAAGGTAATAAAAGTTCGGTTTTATTATTTAAGAATGATTAAGACTACACAAAACTCCGGCTGGAGAGTTGTTAAAAGGCTAGATCTCCAGTCTGTCTGGAGTCTGAATCGGAGTTTCGGTGCATCACTAATTATTTGTATACCAATATTTAAATGCCATTCTTTGCCATGCATTTCAGTTTATTGTCAGATCACTCCTTCCATTAAAGAAGCACTTCCTATTAACTTCCATTTTGCATATAAAAATAATAATTTTATTATTGTCACTATTGCTATTTTGATTTTTATTTTCTTTTTTCTGTTACCCCTATTTTCATATAATTGCAATCATTCCTATCATTCTGTACCTTCATATTCAGTTTTTACAACTAACAACATTTTTTTTTTTATCGAATGACATTTTCTATGTATCAATAATAATAATAATAATTTTAAGCATAAGCCATAGTACGCCACCTACTCCGCCATCAGAAACAGAGGAAACTGTGGAGGTTCAGATTGGACAAAGAAATCGTGTTGTGAATCGCCGTCGAAGAGATCCAGCTCTTTTGATTCAGAGGCTTGAAGCATTAAATAGAAAGAGAACTGGAGCTAGGAAAGCTAGACGTGAAGACAATGGTAAAAATGATGAACTTTTATAATAATATAGTGTAGAATATTAAGAATTACTAAATTTATCAGTAAGTAAATTCGAAACTTTAATCATTCATTTGAACTTTGTTCAGTGTTATTTTAATATAAAATAAAGATTCGAAAACGAATACAGAATTTTAATATATATATATATATATATATATATATATATATATATATATATATATATATATATATATATATATATATATATATATATATATATATATATATATATATATATATATATATATATATATGGTGACTGTAACAGCTATTAGCTATTACATCGGAATTCATTCCACCCTTTAGAAAAAATCGTTCTGTTTTTCCAACATACAGATAGAGATTTCTCTTCCTTCTGGATTTCAGTTTTGCTTGATTAAATGAACCAGATTGTATCAGTTGTATTTCCTGCTCCTTTTTTATGTAATTTTAATGTAAGTCAACATTTCAGGTATCATTTTGATAACTTTTCTGAATCCATTTTCTTGTATTTTGTTTAAAATTCTGTTTGTAATTTCATTGATGTAGTTCCTCATTTGATTTCATCAGCCATTTGTATAGCTCATTGATAGTCGATAGGGATGATATAAGTTAACTTTCATCACGTAAGTCTTTAATTTGATTTCTCAGTTATTTACTTTAATCAGCTGTTGAAACACCACTTAAAAAAGTCACATTTTAAACGTCAGTAAATCCATTTAAGTCAATATATATATATATATATATATATATATATATATATATATATATATATATATATATATATATATATATATATATATATATATATATATATATATATATATATATATATATATATATATATATATTTTATTTTTTTTATTTTTTAATTTTTAAAATTTTTTTTTTTCAATATATTATTGATATCTCATCAACTAACTGTTCCCGATTGTGTAGGGTTTTGGGAACAATTGTACGTGCTACTGTTATTTGTATAGTACTGGGGAGAAGTTATGAGTAGTAATAGTATCAATTATTAATTTGAAATCTGTCAATTTTAATTTTGATGACTTTCCTTTGATATTAAGTTTTCAGACTCCTTTTTTTGCCATTTCATTCATTTTCATGTAATTTTATTCTCATCTTAAAAGTTTTTGAACAAATTTTCTTATCTTGTGTGAGCCATCTAGTTTATTCTCTTTCTGATAATAGTTGAATGTAAATAGTTCATTTTACTGAATTACTGTTATTATTGTCTTAACAGCGCGAGCATTGCAAACTCTTGTTGAGGATGATGACAATGAAAGTGTATGTAAAGCTTCTTATGAAGATATTGTTCATCCTTCCGAAACTCCTATGTCTAAATTAGTAACAGACTTCAAAAGTATGAGAGTAAGTTTTATTAAAATAAGAATAAGTATTCAAAGAATATTTTAGTGTAAATAAAGGCTTTAGTCTACAAAAAGCATTTTAAGTCGAGACATCCTTTCTTTGTAATATATATATATATATATATAAATATATATATATATATATATATTATATATATATATATATATATATATATATATATATATATATATATATATATATATATATATATATATATATATATATATATATATATATATATATATATATATATATATATATATATATATATATATATATATATATATATATATATATATATATATATATATATATATATATATATATATATATATATATATATATATATATATATATATATATATTAGTGATGGCATCCGCATCCGCATGCGAGGATGCGGAGCATCCGCATGCGAGGATGCGGAGCATCCGCACAAAAATCAACATCCGCATCCGCATCCGCATCCGAACTTTTTCGAAAATTCAAAATCCGCATCCGCATCCGCATCCGCACTTTCGGAAATTCAACATCCGCATCCGCATCCGCATCCGCACTTTCAAAAATTCAACATCCGCATCCGCACTTCTCCAAAATTCGACATCGGCATCCGCATCCGCAAATTAGAAAATATGACATCCGATCCATCACTAATATATATATATATATATATATATATATATATATATATATATATATATATATATATATATATATATATATATATATATATATATATATATATATATATATATATATATATATATATATATATATATATATATATATATATATATATATATAGCGAATTGTAGATCAAGAGTGAGGGTGAAGAGAGAACTATCGGATTGGTTTAGCATAGGAGTGGGATTGAGACAGGGGTTTGTAATATCTCCATGTTATTTAATCTATTGATGAATGGTTTACTTAGAAAAATGGAGAGAGAAGGGAAGAGTATTACGTTGAGAAATATGGAGGGTGAATGTGAAGTGAATGTTTTACTTTTTGCAGATGATGCGGCATGTGTTGGTGGCAGAATCTGGAGAAAAGATGAGAATACTTGTGAGAGAGTTTGAAGGGAAATGTGCAAACAAGAGATTGAAATTCAATCCAGCGAAGAATAATGTTATGAGGATTGGAGGTGGGGATGAGAAAATGTGGAGGGAGGAATTGGTTTGTAGAAGTGAGAGAATGGAAACTTGAGGAGGTGAATGAATTCAAATATCTAGTAATGTTGGGTGGAAGGTAAGGGTAAGACGGAAAAAGGAATAAAGAACAGAGTGGTAGAAGGAATGAAAGTATTGGGGGGCCTAAGAAAAATATGGAAGAAAGGAAAAATTTCGAAAGAAATAAAGATAAGAATGTTTGAATGTATGTGTTCACCTTCTGTATTGTATGTGTGTGAAACATAGACGATAAGTACTCGGTCGAGAAAAAGTTTCAATGTCTTTGAGATGAAAGATTTGAGAGCGATATATAAATTGAGAAGGATTGATAGGATTAGAAATGAAAGAATAAGGGAGATGTGTAAATGGAAGAAGGGTGTAATTGATAGAGAGGAGGAGGATGTGCTAAAATGGTTTGGACATATGTGAAGAATGAAAGAGAACAGAATGGTTGGCATGTAGATAGCCGAAGGAGATAGGGGGAGGGGAAGACCGAAGTGGAGATGGATGGATGGAGTGAGAGTGATTTTGATGAAAGGAATTTGAGTTTAGACGAGGGTAGAAGATTTGTGGAGACAGAGATGGAGGGAGTTGGCGAAAGCGTTGAAAGGTAAGAATAGTTATGTTTGTAAGGGAATTGTGGAGGGCACCACCTCACGAAAGTGGGAAAGGTGATAGTGAAATATATATATATATATATATATATATATATATATATATATATATATATATATATATATATATATATATATATATATATATATATATATATATATATATATATATATATATATATATATATATATATATATATAATTAACATCCGCATCCGCATCCTCATCAAAATTAACATCCGCATCCGCATCCTCATCAAAATTAACATCCGCATCCGCATCCGAACTTTTCGAAAATTCAAATCCGCATCCATCCGCATCCGAACTTTTCAAAATTCAACATCCGCATCCGCACTTACGAAAATTTGACATCCGCATCCGCATCCGCACTTTCGAAAATTCAACATCCGCATCCGCATCCGCACTTCTCCAAAATTCAACATCCGCATCCGCATCCGCATCCGCAAATTGGAAAATATGACATCCGATCCATCACTAATATATATATATATCCGTATATATATATATATATATATATATATATATATATATATATATATATATATATATATATATATATATATATATATATATATATATATATATATATATATATATATATATATATATATTAGGATGCTTGATCATATATTAAATCAATGTTTATAAATCTGTTTTATCTTTTTGTCTATTTAAGATATGGGAATATTTCATGTCTCAAACAGAAGAAGAACAGAAAAAATATCTTGATGATGCATCTCAAAGCAAAGATTGTTGTCGTAATTCAGCTGCATTTGGAATATATTTTAAAAGGACGGATAATTGTACTTCAGGAGAAGGTAATTGTGCCTAATTTGATTTTTTTTATCACTCGTATAGTCTTAATTACTTTTCCCAGAGTCATGATGAATATTTTTAGAGGGTTAAATATATTTTATTGTTTTAAAATAAAATTCACAGTTTAAAATAATGTTCACGGTTTTTATTATTACTTTTATTATTATTACTGGGTCCCTTCCCATGTCGATGTTCCTGGAAACTAACAGCGATAGCATGCTGCTTATCATAGGGTGTCGAATGCCCAATACCTCCCTCCTGTTGTACGTCTGGGCTACTTCCGTGCTTCGGATATTTATGTTCCCGTACTTCGGGGTTTCCTTTCTGGCTGGCAAACTTGCTGGTCATAGGATACTCGTCAATGGCCAGTGGTCTTCTTCGTGTCAAAGAAATTGCCTCCTGGAGGTTATTCTGGCTCGGTTACATCTGGGTCATACCAACATTACTCATGGCTTCCTTATGGCCTGAGAGGCTCTCCCATCTTCTCCGTTTTGCTCCTCCTGTTGCTCTCTCTCGGTTGTTCATCTCTTAGTGGGCTGCGAAGCCATCTCAGGCCTTCGACGCCCATACTTACCTGATCTGCTCCATATCCCTCCGGCATCGCTTGGCATATATCCTATCCGAATCTTCCCACTTTCGTAGTGATCGTGTTTTTGCATTCCTGTTGACCTTGAACATTTTATATCAAATCTTATCTTTCCTGTTCGTCTTCGGTTTTGTTTAGGGATTTCCCCTGTTGTTAGTTTCTTGACATGGTATAGCTGCACTCTGGTGAGCTGTGGGTGTCCCTGTACATTTGCACTGAAAAAAATAAAAATATTATTATTATTATTAAAAAATAAAAATATTATTATTATTATTATTATTATTATAGAAAAGACGAAAAATGGAAAATCTACATTGTCAGCTCAAGAACGATTTTCTTCCATAGATTCTAGCTTGAGAGGTGTTTTGAAGCATCGAAACATGCCAAATGTTAGTAGTAATTCCAAAACTTTTAAATATTTTTAATTTTATACTAATTAATGCATTTCAAAATTGTATTTAAGTACCAAAAAACAGAAACTCTACATGAAATATGAAATTGACCTGTTTTTTACCACAAAGGGTCTGCTTCTCAATCTAGAAGAAGATTTACGGAGTGTCTTTATTAGAGATGCATCAGCAGTTTATTTGTCACGGGAATTGAACAGTTTTGAACGTCTTCTCCTACATGCTATCTGCCAGTTTTATCTACTTAAGTCTTGTAGTGAGTAGTTTTTAAATTGTTCGTTAATTAAACTAGTTTTTATTTTTATGCACTGTATTATTAAGTTTAATTTTTAGTAATTAGCTTAGTTTGCATTAGTTTGGTTTTAATAGTTTATTGTAATGGTTCAAGTAGAAGTTGAATTTAGAATATTAAATAAAATAAATTGAATACACTTGTCATGATAAATTAGATACGAATTTAATGAGAATTATTGTTTAGTAGATGGCCTTCCTGTGAAAAGTGACATAGGTTTTATTTTACTAAGGGGGTAGTCAAAGTGGTCTAGATCTGTAATAGAGGTTATTTGAAATTTCAAGTGATAAAATGTTTGACTTTAAAATTAGGGAGAATGTAAGGGAAAATGTTGACTGACTGACTAATTTTTAGCTTTTTTACAGTATATACCAAAGGACTTAGAAGAAGGAAATAAAATTGATTATTAATTTTACAATAAGAAAAGCTACTATAGTGAAAATGATATGCATGGAAAGAAGTTTTCAAAAGAAAAAATGGAGTTGGCAAAGTGTGTAAGTTAAAGATGAGAAAAAGTAGCAGTATTTGGCTAAAGACTTTTTTACTTTCTGGGCTTCAACTGAAGTTTCTAAAGCTACCCAAACTCAGATTTCCAACAATACTTGGTGTTGAATATTTATTTCAAAATGTTTGGAGTTTAGAGAAACTATCTTTCTAAAATGTTTGATATTACTCAAGTTGTAAAGCAAAAATAAGTTCCATACTACTACTAATTTAGTTTTACAATGAAATATAAGAGAGGAAAATATAATGATTTCAGACCCTGTAACTGAATTTCTTTTGGGATTTTCACCCATCAAGCATGACATTATTGATCTGTTGTCTAACTGAACAGAGTTTCGTAATTTTTAATAACATTGTTATAAATTTCATTCCAGTTGAAAAAATTGTAATTGTGGAAGTTAGAATATAATCCTAAAGCGTAACTGATTTTGTTTTCAAGAAAGGAAATATTCCCAATTCCTTCAAAAGGATACAAGCTTTATTATTTCTCACACTAATGATTTTCTATCTGTTACTTGACCATGCCACTTCGATCTAAGTGCTGATTTTTAAATTATTTATCTTATGTTAAACCACAATGCTTAGATCGTAAGACTAACTTTAACCCTTATTACTATCAATGGACATTGTTTTTGCTTTTCATTGTGCTTTTTTGTTTTATTTTCAAGACGTGATTTCCTCTTTTATGAACAGCTGTCTGGATCCACTTCCTTTTCGGTAATTTCATTATTTGCTCTCTAAAGGAAAAAATAAAAATAAAATTTACCCAAAATAATTATTGATTCCTTTGAAATGAATTTGTTTTGAAATCACCATAAAATATATAAAATTTCACAATTTTAACATAAAGAAATTGCGTAGAAACGAATCATCAACAACTTTAAACCGTCATCGTTAAACTTAGAATCCAAAGTTATGACGACCTTTTTCTTGCTTATTGGAATTAGCTAATACTAGTAATCACAGCAACTGTTGATGATATTAATAACGGGGTTCAGAAACTAATCAAATTACTGACTTGCTCACTGATGCTATTTTTCTCTACATTCAGTGAGGGTTACGTCACAATTCAGTACTAACTACGTAAAAACCGTCACAATTACGTAGAGAAATGCCATAACTTTGAGGGATTTTGCACTCACTTCTGACTATTGTGTAGAGGGTGCTCATTGCTTCCACTTTAGTGATTGGTTAATTAACATTTAAGTATTTGTTCAGTTTCTGAACTCGGCTGTTTATTTCCCTTAAAAATTAACGTGCTGTACTTATTAGACAGTAATTTTAAATTTCTTATCATTTTGTTTGGGAATTGAAATCAGGGTTATAATCAAAGAAAAATAAAGTACGACAATCTAGTTAGATATAATTTTCACAATATTTAATATTTATGATGTATATACTATTACTAAGGAACAAATGAATGAGATAGACAGTGTTAAAATTATGATAGATACACTTTTTTAAAAATTTTGTTGGAATTATTGATTGAGAGAGATGCTTTTAGAATTTATAGATTCAAATTCATGAAACTTGGGGAAATTGACCTGCAAAGAAGAGAATATTTTGACTATAATAAGAGACATAGGGTAAAGCATAACCATAAAAATTTTATAAATAAAATAATGAAATAAGCTGTCGAAAGAATGATTTTAATAGGAAAGTAATATAAATATATATATATATATATATATATATATATATATATATATATATATATATATATATATATATATATATATATATATATATATATATATATATATATATATATATATATATATATATATA
Organism: Armadillidium nasatum; assembly: GCA_009176605.1. Lineage (NCBI taxonomy): Eukaryota > Metazoa > Arthropoda > Malacostraca > Isopoda > Armadillidiidae > Armadillidium > Armadillidium nasatum. Next base: position 80,230 of record SEYY01022018.1, read on the forward strand.
TATATATATATATATATTAAAAGGTGAAATATTGTTTCTGGATTACATGTTTTATCATTTTAATATTTATATTGCACTGTACATTACATAAAGAACTAGTGTTTAACATTTCTATTTTACCATTTTGTGTCAAATTTTATTTAAACCATATATTTTTAATTGATAGAAATTTTTACATTTTCAACAGCTGTTTATAATTATTATTTGTGTTAATGTATAGTGATTTAAATTACTATAAATTAACAGGTATCACAGTGTCAGGAAGCCGAAGAACTCGTGTTAAGAACAAAAATGATACATTCCTTCAGCCATCCAGCACACTTTCTACTTTTCTGGAAGACAGGAAAAAGATATTGAATCGGTCGTAATATTTATCATAATCAAAATGTTGCTTCATATTGGGGTTATAATGCTTTGTCCAGAAAAAAAACATGCATTATGTAATTTTTTATAAGGCAGAAATAAAACATGTCGGTGTATGAAATTTGGTAAGAAAAAAAAATCATGTATATATTTTTTTGTAATCACTAAATTTTCAAAATCTTAGCAAGCTTTTTTTTTGTGTGCGTGCGTGCGTGCGTGCGTTTTTTTTTTTTAAATTGAGTTTTGTTGCAAGAAATTTTCATGGACATACTCTTTTAAGTAATTTTTTAAAGTATGTACTCTAGTGTTCATCAGTTTAATAATAATAAGGTTTCATATCGGGTATCATTTTGGCCAAAGGAGTATTTTAATTATACTCGATTAACTCATTCCAGCTCTAACAAAACATTTGTTTTACCAAGCTTAGTGCGTCAGCAGAAACAATTATCATTTTAGTTTCACCAATGATCTTTTAAGTTTGACTTCGATTTGACCACCCACTTCACTGTTTTCTCCCAAACCTACTAGTTTGATTGATTTTCTTCAATAACATTATCCAGACCTCTTAATGTATGACTACCTTTAGGAAATTCTTTAGATAATTGGGTTCTACCATTCTACCATAATTCTTTTAAATCGTATGCTCTTAATGTCTAATAATAATTTTGTCTTCCGAAAAAGGAATATAATTCTAATAAATTTTTATTTTCAATTATTGTAATAAACACTGTAATAATTATATTTTTGTCTCTTCGGAAAGTGAAGAGTGGTCGCGCAATCGCGTTCCAAAGATTTGATGGAAAAGTAAAACTTCTGGAACTTATAAAATTGAAATGTCCGAATACAATGTTTGAAAGCGAGATGATCAAATAAAATTGGGAAAATAGAGAAGGGATAGTAATCCAGACTTTATCAGTAGAGCACAAGTAAACTTGGTAAAAACAATTAAATCGTCAGAGAGCTGGACATAGAAGGGATGAGACTGCTTGAATAGAGACGTGTACTATGACTCCTCAAGAGAAAGGGAGGAATGTTATTGGTTTGCAAGTTCAGAAGAGTATTGTCCGTAGTAAAAGCGATATTATAAGGAGAATGATGACACTTTGACTTGTAGAAAGGAATTGAAATGAGTCTGTGAGAGCCGGAGTTGAAAAGGCGAAAATCCTGAGATTCCATCCTTCAAGAAGAACTGTATCAGTTAAACCACTCTAGATGTGTGTGACGCATATTCTGAGCGAAAAAAATAAATAGCAAGCAGCTTTGGTGGTGTGAAAATTAAAGATTATTTGAAGGCGTCACAGATTACCCAGTCTCTTAGAAACTTGTTTTACGAGGGAAATGATGTAAACCTATTGAAAAAAAAAAGATAGCAAAAATTTTAAAGACATGAAGATACAAATATCGATGTCGATATAGTTGTGTGGAAGATTGTCGTTTATATATATATATATATATATATATATATATATATATATATATATATATATATATATATGTATATATATATATATATATATATATATATATATATATATATATATATATATATATATATATATATATATATATATATATATATATATATATATATATATATATATATATATGATAAATAATATATATAATGATAAAAACCTGATCGATCTCAATTCTGTGCATCAATCATAAATTTTTCTAATTGATCTAATATTAAAAATTTCACGATTCTTGTTTATATATATATATATATATATATATATATATATATATATATATATATATATATATATATATATATATATATATTATATTATATATTATATATATATATATATATATATATATATATATATATATATATATATATATATATATATATATATATATATATATATATATATATATATATATATATATATACTTTTAAGT
>SEYY01022018.1:87500-95000 GCA_009176605.1 Armadillidium nasatum
ATTTCTTTTTACAGCACAGTTTCAATTTTAAGTACAAGGATATTTCAAAAAGAACACTATTCCATATTTTCAGGACCCATGTTTTGACCTCTCGGGAAACGATCGCCAAATTACATTATCACCATACTTTAGTACAATGAAAATACTACAAAATGGTCCAATCGGCAAATCCATAACCCCCGGAAATTTCTTTTTACAGCACAGTTTCAATTTTAAGTACAAGGATATTTCAAAAGAACACTATTCCATATTTTCAGGACCCATGTTTTGACCTCTCGGGAAACGATCGCCAAATCACATTATCACCATACTTTAGTACAATGAAAATACTACAAAATGGTCGAATCGGCAAATCCATAACCCCCGGAAATTTCTTTTTACAGCACAGTTTCAATTTTAAGTACAAGGATATTTCAAAAGAACACTATTCCATATTTTCAGGACCCATGTTTTGACCTCTCGGGAAACGATCGCCAAATCACATTATCACCATACTTTAGTACAATGAAAATACTACAAAATGGTCCAATCGGCAAATCCATAACCCCCGGAAATTTCTTTTTACAGCACAGTTTCAATTTTAAGTACAAGGATATTTCAAAAGAACACTATTCCATATTTTCAGGACCCATGTTTTGACCTCTCGGGAAACGATCGCCAAATCACATTATCACCATACTTTAGTACAATGAAAATACTACAAAATGGTCCAATCGGCATATCCATAACCCCCGGAAATTTCTTTTTACAGCACAGTTTCAATTTTAAGTACAAGGATATTTCAAAAGAACACTATTCCATATTTTCAGGACCCATGTTTTGACCTCTCGGGAAACGATCGCCAAATCACATTATCACCATACTTTAGTACAATGAAAATACTACAAAATGGTCCAATCGGCAAATCCATAACCCACGGAAATTTCTTTTTACAGCACAGTTTCAATTTTAAGTACAAGGATATTTCAAAAGAACACTATTCCATATTTTCAGGACCCATGTTTTGACCTTCTCGGGGAAACGATCGCCAAATCACATTATCACCATACTTTAGTACAATGAAAATACTACAAAATGGTCGAATCGGCAAATCCATAACCCCCGGAAATTTCTTTTTACAGCACAGTTTCAATTTTAAGTACAAGGATATTTCAAAAGAACACTATTCCATATTTTCAGGACCCATGTTTTGACCTCTCGGGAAACGATCGCCAAATCACATTATCACCATACTTTAGTACAATGAAAATACTACAAAATGGTCGAATCGGCAAATCCATAACCCCCGGAAATTTCTTTTTACAGCACAGTTTCAATTTTAAGTACAAGGATATTTCAAAAGAACACTATTCCATATTTTCAGGACCCATGTTTTGACCTCTCGGGAAACGATCGCCAAATCACATTATCACCATACTTTAGTACAATGAAAATACTACAAAATGGTCGAATCGGCAAATCCATAACCCCCGGAAATTTCTTTTTACAGCACAGTTTCAATTTTAAGTACAAGGATATTTCAAAAGAACACTATTCCATATTTTCAGGACCCATGTTTTGACCTCTCGGGAAACGATCGCCAAATCACATTATCACCATACTTTAGTACAATGAAAATACTACAAAATGGTCCAATCGGCAAATCCATAACCCCCGGAAATTTCTTTTTACAGCACAGTTTCAATTTTAAGTACAAGGATATTTCAAAAGAACACTATTCCATATTTTCAGGACCCATGTTTTGACCTCTCGGGAAACGATCGCCAAATCACATTATCACCATACTTTAGTACAATGAAAATACTACAAAATGGTCCAATCGGCAAATCCATAACCCCCTGAAATTTCTTTTTACAGCACAGTTTCAATTTTAAGTACAAGGATATTTCAAAAGAACACTATTCCATATTTTCAGGACCCATGTTTTGACCTCTCGGGAAACGATCGCCAAATCACATTATCACCATACTTTAGTACAATGAAAATACTACAAAATGGTCCAATCGGCAAATCCATAACCCCCGGAAATTTCTTTTTACAGCACAGTTTCAATTTTAAGTATTCACGTATGTAATATTGAAGACCTTTTCTTCTATTACCAATCAATTGAGAGCCATATCTATCTTCCAGTTTCTATTCTTGAATTAAAACCTTAGACTCTGATGGTTGAAATGCAAATTTGCTCCGTCTCTATTCCCTTTTATCATTAAAAGGAGGGTGTTCTGCAACTTGTACATAGAATAAATGTTTTAGTTCCTCAATTTTCTATGTTAAGGTTTCGACTTCCATGTCTATAGAATTGAAGTTCTTTTTTGATATTTATTTATCATCTAACTACTTCCTATCTTAAATTCTTCTACTATCCTAACACTATATTGTAATGCAGACTGTCTTCTCCATTCATTAGAATAATTATTTTGAGTAATTCAATATTCACCACCTCAAATGATTTTCTCAGCTAAGAGTGATTGATCTGATGAAGATCTATTGCTAGTTCCCAAATGTTTAGTATTCTTGAGCAGTTACACATCAATTTTATACTCGAATCCTAAATTGTCTTGGAAATAAATCGAGCTTATTTGATCTTTCCTTAACGCTATTTCTGTTCATTTATTTCATTGGGGTGCTTTAGTGTTCGATGAGAATAAGTTTGGGGGCATTTGGGTTCCAAAAGTTGATCTTATTTATGCATTTAATTCTTTGTCTTTTTGTGTGTGCGTGTGTTGAGTCCCTCAGAGTTAGTGTCCCAGATCGAGTATGTAAGTGGAAGATATAACCTCTGGAAGTAGAGTGTATTCCTTTTTCTTCCTTTTCAACCAAAGTTTATATTTCTGGGTTTAACTGATGCTCTCCCCATATGAATGCAACAATCATGGATTATCGTGTGTCTTAAGTTGTCGAAATCCTTCCGAATTTAATTTTATCCCGGAATAATACAAAATCTATTCTCTGACATACATAATACGCACTCTTCTCTATTACAAATATATATATATATATATATATATATATATATATATATATATATATATATATATATATATATATATATATATATATATATATATATATATATATATATATATATATATATATATATATATATATATATATATATATATATATATATATATATATATATATATATATATATATATATATATATATATATATATATATATATATATATATATATATATATATATATATATATATATATATATATATATATATATATATATATATATATATATATATATATATATATATATATATATATATATATATATATATATATATATATATATATATATATATATATATATATATATATATATATATATATATATATATATATATATATATATATATATATATATATATATATATCTAACACTTAGATATCAATCTTATTATGCGTTTCTTATAAAACATTTCTTAATGCAGTATTGGGTCACACATTTAAAGATAGGGAAAGTCGAAACGCTCCAATAAAAACAAAATAAAATTTTAGTATTAAAAAAGTTTTAAAATTTCGAAAAGTGAAAAACTTTTTGGATTATGCAAACGTCTGTGTCATACTCTATGGGAAATTACATCAATGTTCAAATTATTCAAATAACTTTATACTAATAATATATATATATATATATATATATATATATATATATATATATATATATATATATATATATATATATATATATATATATATATATATATATATATATATATATATATATATATATATATATATATATATATATATATATATATATATATATATATATATATATATATATATATATATATATATATATATATATATATATATATATATATATATATATATATACAAGGCAGTATTTATGGTATGCAGGAAAATCGGACATTTGTCCAGCGCTGAAAAAAATTAATAATCAAGATAAACTTTCTCAAGTTCAAAATTAATTTGGTAAAGGTATTATATATATATATATATATATATATATATATATATATATATATATATATATATATATATATATATATATATATATATATATATATATATATATATATATATATATATATATATATATATATATATATATATATATATATATATATATATATATATATATATATATATATATATATATATATATATATATATATATATATATATATATATATATATATATATATATATATATATATATATATATATATATATATATATATATATATATATATATATATATATATATATATATATATATATATATATATATATATATATATATATATATATATATATATATATATATATATATATATATATATATATATATATATATATATATATATATATATATATATATATATATATATATATATATATATATATATATATATATATATATATATATATATATATATATATATATATATATATATATATATATATATATATATATATATATATATATATATATATATATATATATATATATATATATATATATATATATATATATATATATATATATAGTATATATATTATATACGGGGGAGGGGGGAGGTACGAAGAATGATTGACATGCCAGCCGTGTTAACTGATTATTGCTAAATATTATTATTAGAAATATATAAAGGATTATTCCTTTTCTTCATCAAGGCATCTCCATTTGGTTTCGAACCTTCCCGATTGCTTATAACTTCATACATGGAAACCTTCTTGGCTTTTAACTCATTCACTGTATGCATGTGTCCATATCTATCAGCACCCATATGCTCCCTCATTATAACAGGTATGTCTCCTAGTCACACATATCTCTTACCTTATATTTGTTCTCTTTACCACAGAAATTTTCATAAGCTTTTCATTTCCAAAGCCTCAATCCTTCTTTTTATTTTCGCATCCGTACACAATAGTTTTAACAAGTATATTCTCAAACAAATTTAATGTTATCTTCCTGCATAAACTTCCCTTTTTTTCATATTTTTCTAAGACTAAATGAAACTGACGCTCTGAAACTTTATTATCAAACTTTTCTTTCATCCTTTCTAAAGCTCCAATTTCCATTCCTAAATATCTAAAAATTGAAACTTCATCTAGACTTTCCCTTCCGCCTTCTACTTTTATATCTTTAACAAATACTTGATTTTTATCGTCATTGAGTTGTACACTAATTTTTATAGCTTACTCTTAGGATGATTAATTTTTAGCTCTTTCCCTTAGCATATTTACTCAAACTCAGTACCAGATCGCTTAGTTTTACTTCTGGATCAGCCTCCAATACATTATCATCTGCAAACAGAAAATGCTGATCTCCCAATTATTCATGTTGTCACAAATTTAATTCTTTACCAATTCTATCTTTATCTTTCAGTACACTATCCATAAAGATATTAAATAATCATGGTGACACAGCATCATACAGTTTGAACAACTTCTACTTTATACAATTTCCCTTTCCTAAAAAAAAAACTTTAATCGAAATTAATAATTAATTCTCCATTTACTCTATAACCTTCCAGTAATTTCAATAATTTCTCTCTTTTAACTCTTGTCTTAAGTCTTTTCCAAGATAAAGAAGCAACCATAACTGAATAACTGATTTTTTCCTGAGTATTTTTTTGAAAACATTTTTTTAGGGTAAGCGCCTGATCCACACAACCTCGACCATCTTTTCAATTTAATTTTATTGGAATTTAATTAATTTTACTTTAAATTAATTTCTTGATGAAATTTCATACCTGACCTAGGCTTAAATAGGTCTGTGACGTCACGCAGAGAGTAATTTAAATTAAAATGAAGCAGGGAATTTTTTCACTATTTTCAAACAAATTCAATTAAAAATGATCTTCATTGAATTTTTTTTAATAATGCTTTGTGAATTATGAACTTTTATATTTATATTTATAGAATATTTTTAAAAGTGTGATAAATTATTTCAAGTAATGCGACGTTGCATGTTGGAAATTGATTTGATCATTGAGTGTTTTTTATTTTTGTTCACTAGTCTTTTATAAGTTATATATATATATATATATATATATATATATATATATATATATATATATATATATATATATATATATATATATATATATATATATATATATATATATATATATATATATATATATATATATATATATATATATATATATATATATATATATATATATATATATATATATATATATATATATATATATATATATATATATATATATATATATATATATATATATATATATATATATATATATATATATATATATATATATATATATATATATATATATATATATATATATATATATATATATATATATATATATATATATATATATATATTATATATATATATATATATATATATATATATATATATATATATATATATATATATATATATATATATATATATATATATATATATATATATATATATATATATATATATATATATATATATATATATATAGTATATATAATAATAAGGTTAGAGAAATAAAAGGTAGAATAATGCGTCGATTTGTATTTTCGGCGAAGTTTTAAATCTTGCATTTTAATTACTTCTCTTAAACGTTAATTTAAATTAACTTTCACATTACAAATTCATTAACGGAGAACAAAAAGAATTTCTTGAAAAAGACTCTTTGAAATTAGTCTCTTCAAATATATTTTTTTTGTTTTTTTATTTGTTTTTTCGAGGAAGAAAGGAAAGAAAGAAATTTTATTATGTTATTTTCTTTTCTCTCCTATTTTGAATATTTTATTTTATTCTTTTACTTCAAATTCTTGAATTTTACGTTTTCTTTAAACTTTAAATTCTCGACTTTTAATTTTAATGTTTTCCTTTAGAATTAATTGCCAAATATCGCTATTTTTTTGCATATCTAATAAGGATACTAAAATTTGACTTCAAATAAATATTTTTATACTAGGGAAATAGGCATAATTAGAGTTAATATTCTGAAAAGTTTGACTAAATTGTCACACAAACGTCTATACAAATCATTGGAACCTTATTGGCAAGTCCCAACAATACGAAATAGATCCTAATAACATTTAAAAAAAATTAATTTGGCCCTTCTTTCACATCTTTCATTTATTTTTCAATTTGTTTCATCATAGTTATGGTTTCAATTGCCGAATGGAAGCAAAATTCTTTGAGATTGATCCTGAAGGCAAACAAATATAATGAGAATGTCTTGGGCTTCAATATTATAAAATAATATATATATTTTGTCAAAATATTTTTTAATTATTTGAGTTTCAAATATTACTGTGCTTCAGAGTCGACTTTATATCGCTGGAGTCAATTAAATGAGAAGAAGGAATCCATGTTTTCTTGTAATAATTTTCAAAATTTTCATAGATAACAAAATAAGGGTTTCAAGTTCCGTAGATTTTAGCAGATTAGTTTATTCTATTATTATTATTACTACGAAGGTGTTTAGATCGACTTAAATAGTTTGTAAAAAAATACAAATGGGAAGATA
>SEYY01022018.1:120000-125000 GCA_009176605.1 Armadillidium nasatum
ATAATAATAATAATAATAATAATAATAATAATAATAATAAAAATAAATTTCTCTTAATCCTTTTATTATATATTTATCTTTCTATCCCTTTGTCTTCATCTTTAACTATCTCTATCTAATCTATTAACAAGATAATAATCATTGTCATTTCTTTTTTTTGTTTATTTGCTTCTTTTTCATTTTTATACCTATGTTTTTTATCTTTATCTTTATCTTTATTTTTCTTTTTTTTTCTTCTTTTAATTTATTTATAGTTTCGATCATAATTTTATTTATCTATAGTTTTATTATTATCTATACATTTATCATTTTCTTTATGTTTCAATTTATCATTTTTTTTTATCTATTTTGCTTATTTTTCTCTTAATTATCATTTTTTTCTATTTTCTTTATTCTTTTTTTTAATATTACTTCAACTTTCTCTTATATAATTTTATATGAGATTTTAATCATGTCATATAGATAATTATATAATAATTACTCATAATTTACACGATTTTACTTTGCGAATCATTTTTAAATTTTGATGTTGAAAAATCGTTAATTAAAAGTCAAATTTGATTAACTTTTTTTTCAACTTTTGAAAGTTAAATGGCAAATCATTCCCAATATTAGGAAAGTTACTTGGAGAAGCTTATTAACATCTTAGATAACTTTCAGACCTAAGCATATATATATATATATATATATATATATATATATATATATATATATATATATATAATATATATATATATATATATATATATATATATATATATATATATATTTACCTTAGAGTTTCTTTTGCCTTACACTGGAAGGCTTCATACTCTTACCTCCCTCTCTCATCTTCATAAATCCCCTCCAGACTTACATGCTCATATTCAAATATTACCATTAAAAAAATTAAATAGGGAATCATAAACCTGCTTTGGAGATTCTTGGAGGATCGGCGTCTAAACAACGTCCCACATACAACCCTCACCCCATCATAACTTGGGAAGTAGTGGCAACCTTTGATGGAGTTGGTGCCGCTTTCTCTGGTGCACAGTCTTCTTTTTATGTTTATTTCTGCAACCTTCGCAATCTATATTGTAACTTCCACTTTGTTGAGCACCATCTCTTTTTATTCAAGACTTTATTCCTTTTTCTTTACCGAAACGCCTCTGCCTGAGCATTACGTCAACAAACCGTTCTCTATTTCCTCGTACTATTTTTATTCACAATTATCAAAAAAGGAGGTTGTTGTGCAGATGTGCCCTACGTTGGTGTTTGTTTTGTGGTTCTGATTTGGATTTTTCCTAATTTTCCACCTTATGGCTTAGGTTCTCTTGGCAATCTCTCACTACATTCATCTGTTATGTTTATTTATCTCCTACCCCTACTGAGTACCCTAAATTCTTCAGTTGTCTAAACTTCAAAATATAGCACATTATCTCTCTTCTTTTCCGATTGAAATTATCATATTTGATAATTTCTTCTAATTCTCAAGATACAAATGGTGAACTTACCCTCCAGTTTTTATCCAAAATAACCTCGAACAGATGATGCAGCTCCCTACTCGTATTCCTTTTAGACTTTTTCTTAGCTTTTAATTCTTCTTCTTATGTTGGTAAAATATTTCCACCTCTGGGTTCCTCCGATCACCTTCTTATCTCAGTTTCCTCATTTATCTCTTCAAGTCCTTCTCAAGAAAGACTCCCAAAATCTCTTTTCTATTTCTTTAAAATATATACTAATAATTTAAATCCCAATCTAATAAAATTACCTTATAATCCTTAATTAGAGACAATTGAAGAAACAAAAATGCAAAACGAAAAATCTTTATCAAATTTTCTCCTAATATTGCAAATAAGAATATCGGAATATCTCCAATTAAATAGGCAAAACTCTATCATATAAATTATTTTTATTTTTTGTAAATAATAAATCTTATTTGATTAAACATAAAACATTTCATAATTTATCATTGACTTGACATCCAATTACGGTCTCTGTCAATTTCATTCCTTATTATCATATAAATAACTTTATTATCATTTTAATTATTTGTTATTAATGTCCTGCTTCTATAATTAAAATTATATATATATATATATATATATATATATATATATATATATATATATATATATATATATATATATATATATATATATATATATATATATATATATATATATATATATATATATATATATATATATATATATATATATATATATATATATATATATATATATATATATATATATATATATATATATATATATATATATATATATATATATATATATATATATATATATATATATATATATATATATATATATATATATATATATATATATATAATATATATATATATATATATATATATATATATATATATATATATATATATATATATATATATATATATATATATATATATATATATATATATATATATATATATATATATATATATATATATATATATATATATATATATATATATATATATATATATATATATATATATATATATATATATATATATATATATATATATATATATATATATATATATATATATATATATATATATATATATATATATATATATATATATATATATATATATATATATATATATATATATATATATATATATATATATATATATATATATATATATATATATATATATATATATATATATATATATATATATATATATATATATATATATATATATATGCAGTCACAGTTTCCACATTTTTACCGAGGTGTAGTTGACCCTTTTATGAAGATTGTATTAAACACATTAGGTAGTTCCATTTACAAAATCTTTTCAAAATTGTGCAGTCTAGGATTTTTCGGAATTACTGCTCTTACTTACCCTTTCCATTCTTTTTCTACTTGCAGAAATGTAGCTTCATTTCTTTTAAACTATCACTATTACGACTGAAAATGCTCTTGCGAAATTTCTAGTCACATGCCGCTTCCTTTGAGGATAAAACAATGAATATTTCTCTCCAAGTATCCTCATTCTTTCCCTGTCTCAATCTTTAAAAAAGATTTAACTGTTATTCTTACTCTTAAATGCATTCCACGAAGATGAAAAATCAGTACTAAATTTTTCCCATTTCCTTTATCTTGTACTCATTCAAATACCTTGTATTGGATCATGTCGGCCTTTAACTTTTTATTTTTTTCATATTTTTCAAACTGTAGTTGATTTTCTGTAGGTAACCGGTCTTTCTCTATCAGAAGAGACACTGTACACAAACACAAATACACACACACACACACACTCACACACACACACACACACACACACACACATATATATATATATTATATATATATATATATATATATATATATATATATATATATATATATATATATATATATATATATATATATATATATATATATATATATATATATATATATATATATATATATATATATATATATATATATATAGATATATATATATATATAGGATATATATATATATAGGAGAGGAGCCTTCACGCGGCAGAATCGACCTCCGAATTCCACTTGGAGCTTCAGATACAGCGGCTCCACAGGAACAAGGAAGCAATGCCTCCCCCCCACCCTGAGCTTGCTCGGGGTCACAAGCGAGGGAAGCTCACCTCGCCGCAGTCCGGAGAAATCCGAGATCAATCAAGCAACTGTTTCTCTACACACTCCTACCGTTCTTTCACCATTTTTTCACTCCAGGAGGAGACTAGGCTGGCTTGTCTCCTCCTCCTCCTACTAAGAGCCGGCGACATAGAAGAAAATCCGGAGCCCGTAGTCTGGAAGTGCCCGATCTGCAGCAGAATAGTCAGGAGGGACTCAATAAATATAGCCCTCCGCACAATTACCGGATGCACACCCACAACCCCTCAACAACACTTATATAATGAAACCAAAATATTACCTCTAAATAACCACCTCGAAATGATAGGAACTCAATTCTACGCAAAAACCCTTCTACCCACACACCCATGCCACCAGACTCTCCTACATCCAACCGAACACAGACTAAAACAACCACCATCATCCACAGCAACCTTCTACAAACTAATCCTAAATCACATCCCCCCATCCTCTCCCAACACCACAATAACCAAACATATTAATACTCATCCAACACATTCCTACTTGACAAACAGACCACCAAACAACATTCTTAACACACACCCTCCCGAAATAAATCCCGACTTCAACAACCTTCCAAGACACTCACAAATCTCCCTATCAAGACTGAGATCAGGGCACCATCTAAACTTACAACAATACAAACACAAATACAATATAAACCAGACAACATCTCCAACTTGTACTAGATGCGGAGAGGCCCCGGAGACCGTGTTGCACTTCCTGTTACTCTGTCCTTCTAATTCTCGCCCCAGAATCTTCTGGAACATCTCTGCCTTGAGTGATCTCTGGAGGAAGCCGTCTGCGGTGGGCGGCTTCATTAGCGAAGTGTGGCCACCCCAGCGTGGGGTGAGAAAAAAAAGGTTTAAAAAAGGTTATATATATATATATATATATATATATATATATATATATATATATATATATATATATATATATATATATATATATATATATATATATATATTAAATATTTATTTATTTATACATATGTACAAGAGAAGAGAGAGAGAGAGAGAGAGAGAGAGAGAGAGAGAGAGAGAGAGAGAGAGAGAGAGAGAGAGAGAGAGATTGGTATAATGGAAATACAAAAATTTTGAGAGAAATGAAAAAGTGGCAATCAACATTCGAATCCCAATTGCATAACGATCATTGCTTGCAACTTCAATTTGAAGTAGAACTTTAAATCACCACTTTGATTTCACGTTCAGTAATTCAAAATAAAAACAAGTCTATATATATATATATATATATATATATATATAATATATATATATATATATATATATATATATATATATATATATATATATATATATATATATATATATATATATATATATATATATATATATATA
>SEYY01022019.1:2500-5000 GCA_009176605.1 Armadillidium nasatum
ATATATATATATATATATATAATATATATATATATATATATATATATAATATATATAATATATATATATATATATATATTTCTATGATAAAGAAAATGAGACGAGTGCTCTGACTGCAAACAAAATTTTGTAAAAATTTTTTCTTTCTTTCACAGGAATGTAGCTTCAAATTAGTTATTTATGTCACAGTATAATAAATACATCGTTTTTATGATTTCTGAAATGAGCAACAACGTCCTTCGAGCATCAGTCTATGATTCTATCACCAAACGCATTTTCAACTTAAATTGTGACGTATTTGCTATTCTTAACTTCAGTTAATCGATTTTGCAAAATAAACTTAATAAAATCTCTTTTTAATTAATCGAAGTATACACCTGATGTTACATTGATCAACATCAACAAAATGAGAACATCTAATCTAGCTTCTCAGATTCTTTTTATAAAAATAGTGTTTCTTTTTAATTTTTTTTTTTTACACTTATCACTACCACTCAAAGGCAAAGCCCTATTCAAAGAATGGTGTTATAGTAAATAATAATAATAATAATAATAATAATAATAATAATAATAATAATAATAATAATAATAATAATAATAATAATAATAATAATAATAATAATAATAATAATAATAATAATAATAATAATAATAAATAATAATAATAATAATAATAATAATAATAATAATAATAATAATAATATACACATAAAATACACTGATTCAACATCCATAAATTTGTTGAGGCAAATGCAAGAAAAATGAAAAAAACAAATCGATTAATAAAACTAGCTTCTCAATTTTAAAAATTTTGCTCTGTTTTTCGTATGATTAATAGAGGTAATAATAACAATGATAATAATAATAATAATAATAATAATATATAATAATAATAATAATAATAATAATATAATAATAATAATAATAATTTAATAATAATAATAATAATAATAATTAATAATAATATAATAAAAATAATTATGGAATAATAACAGTTATAATAATAATAATAATAGTATTGATAGTAATAAAAATATTTATACTACTACTACTACTAGTAAAAATAATAATAATTATAATAGTTATAATAATAAAGATAAAAATAATAATAATTATTATTATTCTTATTATTATTATTACTGTTAGCATAATTATCATTCCTATTATCACATTATTATTATTATTATTATAACTATTAAAATTAGATATTACACAGCATTTACTAATATTGATTCTATTATTGCAATCGATATTACGGTCAATATTATTATTATTATCATCATTATTATTATTATTACTATTTTTATTATTATTAATCATTAGTACTATCATGATTATTATTACTATTATTATTATTATTATTGAAAATATTTACTATAAATATCAGTAATCTCAGTGATGTTATCGTATTTTACTACTATTGCTATCATTCTTATTTTAGTTTTTCATCCCATATGTAACTATGAATATTATTATTATTATTATTATTATATTATTATTATTATTATTATTATTATTATTATTATTAATATTGTTGCTATTTTCATAGCTATGAATATGAATAATCAAAGTTATTATGATGTTCTTAATTATAACTTATTATTATTATTATTATTATTTTTTAATTTTGCTTTATTATTAATATTATTATTATTAATTATAATTAATACTATTATTATTATTATTTTTATTATCATTATTATTACTATTATTATTTTCACTACTATTATAATCAGCATCATCATTGCTATTATTATCAGTTACTAAATTAGTTATTATTTATATTATTATTATTATAATTATTAGTATTATATTACTTTTGTGATTATTATTGCATTATTAATAGATCAAATATCATCTTTGCTATTATTATTATTAGTAATTTTATGGAAAACATAAGTAACATCTCTATTATTGTTACTTGCATGATTAGCACTATGATTAATATTTCTAGAGTTTTGTTACTTTATCCTAACTTAGCATAACTTGCAGTTTTTAAATAAATTAAAATTATTTATGTATTAACCACTGGGTTTCAATTTATATATATATATATATATATATATATATATATATATATATATATATATATATATATATATATATATATATATATATATATATATATATATATATATATATATACCGGATGAAAATCTGAAAGATGTTAATAGCCAAATAATCCACACCCAAGTTAAATGCAAAAATTGAGTTTTCTAACCTTTATAAAAGACACATTTTTGATTTTCTTGTTGTGAGGGTTATAAGATTAATGTAGTGTACTGCTCAAAAACACATACGCACTCAATATATATATATATATATATATATATATATATATATATATATATATATATATATATATATATATATATATATATATATATATATATATATATATATATATATATATATATAATATATATATATAATATATTATATATTTTTTATTTATATATATATATATAATATATATATAATATATATATATATATATATA
>SEYY01022019.1:10000-15000 GCA_009176605.1 Armadillidium nasatum
TAAAAATAATATAATAATAATAATAATAATAATAATAATAATAATAATAATAATAATAATAATAATAATAATAATAATAATAATAATAATAATAAAATAATAATAATAATAATAATAATAATAATAATAATAAATAATAATAATAATAATAATAATAATAATAATAATAATAATAATAATAATAATAATAATAATAATAATAATAATAATAATAATAATAATAATAATAATAATAATAATAATAATAATAATAATAATAATAATCATAATAATAATAATAATAATAATAATAATAATAATAATAATAATAATAATAATAATAATAATAATAATAATAATAATAATAATAATAATAATAATAATAATAATAATAATAATAATAATAATTAATGAAGTTCCTCGGAAGCGAGGTAAGCGAAATTTTCGTCATAATACTGCAAAATGCATTGCTTCATATGTAATGCAAAATCCAATACGGAAAAGTGTCGTGCCGTGTTGCAAGGAGGAACTCCCCAAAAACTTTGCCAACTTTTTTCTTATTTTCTCAAATCAATAAAAGGAATTGATTTGTTCTTATTTTTGGCAAATAAACGAAACCAATGCATATATATATATATATATATATATATATATATATATATATATATATATATATATATATATATATATATATATATATATATATATATATATATATATATATATATATATATATATATATATATATATATGTACTTACTATTTTTCGGAAAAATATATTGACGCAATATATTTTCTGCTTTTAGATTGCATTATGGCTGTGAAAATAAGCAGTAGAAGTAAAAGAGTTCAACTTGTTTTCATGTTTGGTAGACAAAGGGTTACGTACCGCTCAGAAGCTGAGGAATTCAACAACAACCACCTTGAGAGACAACCATTGAATCATACCACTGTCTACCGTTTAATCAAACACTTCCAAGAAACTGGCTCAGTTGCTGACCATCCGAGATGTGGGCGACCAAAGAGTGCAACTGATGAAGAAACATCCACTATGGTTTTGGCGAATGTTGTGAAAAGTCCTGTAAAATCAGTCAGAAGAATAAGCCAGGAGGTAAACATAAGCAAATCATCAGTGCATCGTATTCTCATGACGTACAAATTTCATCCGTACAAAGTACATCTTGTGCAAGCTCTACATGGTGATGACACAGATAGGCGGATGGAAATTTTGTGAATAGAGGAGCGCACATATGGATTCGTCAATGTTTTTCAGTGATGAAGCCATTTTTCATTCGAATGGCCAAGTGAACCGGCACAATATGCTATTGGTCAGATAACAATCCACGTTGGAATGAGGAGGGACACCACCAGCACAACCCGAAGATCATGGTGTGGGCTGCAATCTGGGAGGAGGAAATCATTGGCCCATATTTCTCAATGGTAAAATCACTGCTGAAACCTATTTAGAATTACTGCAAACCTTCTTCTCTGACTACCTTGAGGATATTCCCACACGTCGACGACAGAACGTCTTTTTCAGAAGGATGGAGCTCCAGCACATTTTGCAACATGCGTGCTTAACCATTAGAACCAGACCTTCCCTAACAGATGGATTGGATGGAGAGGGTTCGTGGAGCGGCCATTCCGATCACCTGATCTTCCCCTACTTGACTATTTCCTTTGGAGTCGTCTCAAATCAGTAAATCAGTTATGAACAAAGATCGTTCAAGCACCCTTGATGATTTCAGGGAAGCAAAAACAACTACATCCCAAATGATCACCATGAAACCCTCAGGAGTGTGAAAGACAGTTTCGCGAAGAGAATAGATGCGTGTTTTAATGCAGAGGGTGCTCACTTTGAGCATTGTTATGATTAAATAAAGTATTATCTATTAATATCAATTTTCTTTTCCAAAACCTGTATGGTGCGCGACATCTAGGACACCCATATATAACTCCACGAGTTATGTGGTTTTAAATATATATATATATATATATATATATATATATATATATATATATATATATATATATATATATATATATATATATATATATATATATATATATATATATATATATATATGCAGTATAACGTGGCATAACTATAATGATTGACCCAAGTGCTTGAGGGTCCCGGTTTGATTCCACTTGCCGATCTTAAGTATAAACTGCCTATAGAAAAGTTCCTTTCCTCCAATAAGGCATTATCAGAGATATGTGAACTTTTACTATATATATATATATATATATATATATATATATATATATATATATATATATATATATATATATATATATATATATATATATATATATATATATATATATATATATTATATATATATATATATATTATCCCAACTCCGGTGGAATTTGGTAGGCCTCCGGCCTTTGCCCACCGGAGGAGATATATATATATATATATATATATATATATATATATATATATATATATATATATATATATATATATATATATATATATATATATATATATATATATATATATATATATATATATATATATATATATATATATATATATATATATATATATATATATATATATATATATATATATATATATATATATATATATATATATATATTATATATATATATATTATTATATTAATTGTACTTATAGTAGTAATATGGTAGTGGTATTAATATTTAAATTAAAATAACAATACCAGAAAGAGTAGTAATATTAATAAAATTAGTAACATCAGAATCATTGATGTTATTAACAATACAAGTATTATCATCACTGGCGAGTTAAAAAAAAGAAAAATCTTTGAATTCCATTTCGAAATAATTTTTAAAAAAAAATTTTTTTTATTTATTTATTTAATCTGTAAAAAAAAAAATTTTTAAAAAAAAAAAAAAAAAAAAAAAAAAAAAAGAAATAATATAAAACTCTATAATATTTCAAATGCAAAACGACAGAGACCCACATAACCTTCACTCAGATCCAATCTCTTTAGATAATTTTTGGAAAGGTTCCAATATTCAATGATATAATTGTTCTACGTAGAGCTCTGTTGGAGAAGAAGAATATCTTCTGGTTTCAAAAAGAAAACAACTAGTATATATATATATATATATATATATATATATATATATATATATATATATATATATATATATATATATATATATATATATATATATATATATATATATATATATATATATATATATATATATATATATATATATATATATATATATATATATATATATATATATATATATATATATATATATATATATATATATATATATATATATATATATATATATATATATATATATATATATATATATATATATATATATATATATATATATATATATATATATATATATATATATATATATATATATATATATATATATATATATATATATATATATATATATATATATATATATATATATATATATATATGAAGCTGTGTTGAAAGGCGTGTGGCACGAGCCCTTCTCAGTGGAAGAGATATGCGAGGGGAGAGTTCAGAAGAGCAGTGTTCATTGTACTAGCGATAGTATAGAAAGACTGAAGCAACAATTCGAAAAGCAGAAAGATACTGGAGAGAATTACTGACTTCATCTTTTCAAGAAGAGTGGAACCACTCCAGATAAGTGAGGCGTACTCAATACAGGGGCAAACAAAACCTCAATAAAAAGTGGAGTAAAGAAATTCTGAAGGTGCCTCAGAACCTCTTAGAACCTTAATTAAAAAGAGAAGTAATGTGATCTTTCCAAGAAAAATCACGAGAAAAAGAAGCACTGATAATATATTAAGGACAGATGAAGGTTTGATTTGTGTATTTTCGAAGGAGATATCATAGTTGTGTGGAAGGTTGTGTCTGTAGTAAAGAGATGGAGAAACTGAGTTTTTGTGGTATTGAAAACGACTTTATTTTCTCTTCTCCAATTTTAATATATATATATATATATATATATATATATATATATATATATATATATATATATATATATATATATATATATATATATATATATATATATATATATATATATATATATATATATATATAAAGGCCTATATAATGTCTACGATAACCTTTTTTGTACACTCCGAACTACGTTTATTTATTAAACAAATCATTATAGATTTTAACTTATGGGAATTTATTATATATATATATAAAAAAAGAAAGGAATAAAAAAGGTAAAAATCTTTTTGGGAATGCTGAGTGGCTCGATTTTAAAATCACATTCAAAATTTAAAAACATTTAGCAATAAATAATAAATTTCAAATCGTGCCATGAACATCAAAGTTTTTTTTTTTTTTATTTATATTTTTTAATAGAAAAAAATATAAATCGACATGAACGATGAATTTTGAAACTTTCATTTTAATTCATTTATTCACAACAATGAATAAGGAAGTAAATAAAAATAAAAACCAATACCAATTGCTCCAGCGAAGCAAGAGAACTATAGTCGAAACGTTGTAATTACTCCAATGACGTTAAGAAGGTTGTTCAAAAGGTTGTTTCAATTTAACAAAGAAAATGAATCTGAATAAGTCACAATTCCTCTAATAACAAAAGGAAATTATAGCCAAAAAGTAGCAATTGCATCAGTTACACAAGGAAATTGTTACCAACAAGTCTCAATTGCAACAGTTGAACAAGGAAACTAGCAAAGAAAATCGCAGTTCCCTCAATAGCAAAAGGAAAATAATAGCCAAATAATCGCAATTAAATTAACACTGTAATAAAAAAGATTATCGTTGAAAAGTCGCTACCGAACCAATTACACAAGGAAACTGTAGCCAAAAGTACCAATTACCGCAATAACTAAAGGAAACTATAACAGAAAAGTCGCAATTGCACTAGTTACACAAAAAAACTGTAACCAACAAGTCGCAATTGCACTAGTTACACAAAAAAACTGTAACCAACAAGTCGCAATTACTAAAATGACTCAAGGAAACTATAACAGAAAAATGGCAAGTCCAAATTCCCAACAACTATACAAG
>SEYY01022019.1:17500-45000 GCA_009176605.1 Armadillidium nasatum
CAGGTTTCAATAATTTAGTTAAAAATGTCATTCGACGTTGATTTTTCCCCCTGAAGCTCGATAAAATACTTAAATTTAAATTAATTTTAATTTATTTTCTTTTTTTAAAGTTCTCTTATGACATTATGAACTTAAAATATGAAGACAATGACGTCATTTTAAAAAAAAATCATTAAAAAAAAATACACGTAAAAAAATCAACTGATTTATTTAATTTGATTTTTATGCCAACCCTGGCTATAAGGACTCACATTAGAACTCTGTTCAGTCAACAAAAAATGATCATTTTTTTTCTTCCATACTTATGGTCCAAGGTATACAAATAAATCTACTGTCTGTTCTTCTACACAATTCAAATCTATTCCCTCTTTATTGTCTCTCAACTTGAACTTTCTTATTCTATTCTTGAAGGTATGGATAGGGTTTCCAGTTGGAGTGAGTTCAGACTTAAAATTGCTCGATTATGTCCAACACATTTAAAAAGTTTATTTCGTCCTATGGGGGCGTATGCGGAAGTAAACACTTAAACCATTGGGAAATATATTTCCCACGAGAACTACACTGAGCAATGGTCTAATACACCTCTGCAAGTAGAAAGGAACTTACTTTTTTGCCGGTTCAAGATCTGCTCTATACTTTATGTTTCCTTCGACTATGTCTTTGCTACGAGACATTAGTGCAATATATATCGTTTTCCAATTGATATTAAAAGGCAGTAGGTGTTCAAAGGGAGTTTACCTTCTTTGTGGCACCACCCCAACTTAAAAGGTAGGGGGAGGGCAGTGTCTATAATTCGTAGTGATATGCCCTTCTTTGCAGACACCTTGATTCTGTGGAATTCTTTATGACTATCTGCTTTCCTTTTCAATACTGTTTAATCATTCTTTTAAAGCTTGCAACTGCGTCAACCAGAGAAAAAAATATTAGGCTTACGAAAGTTTTACTTTCACTTTATGCAAGCTACTTGAATTGGGCTTTTCTAATGAGTAATGATTGTAATAATAATGATTAAAAAAAATTAATATTACAGTAAGAACATATAGGGTGTTTTATCGTCGAAACAATTTTCATTACCAACGCCAACTTCAAAATCGCAGCCAACTCGAAGTGGAAAAGATACACAAAATGCTAAAAGTTTGGAAAACTGCACAGCTCGCTATTCGCTTTTAGCGAACACATTGATAAAATATATCGCTAAACAAAAAAGGTTTAATATTCTCACATATATAAAGTGTATTTGTGAATTCCTATTAAATAAACAAATAAATGAAGTAGAGCGTACAAAAATAGAAATAATTAAGAGAAACTTATTGATAATTATCAAAAAGTTTCTCTTAATTATTTCTATTATAATAGCTTTCTTGAAATTTATCAACTATCTGTAATATTTTTTGTATAAAAACTTGCTAGTTTTTAATAAAATTTTCAGAGAGTTTAAAATGACAACGTAAAACTAACTGATAAAAATAGTAGGATTATCCAGAAATGATATTCTGCTATTTAAGCCTAAAAAGATCAGTTTCATTTTAATTTTCGCTACGACGTTTAACTTAACAAACTCTAAATAACGCTCTCGTATTTTTTTTTTTAATGAAAATTGTGTTCTAATTAGTTAAACATTGAGGAGAAGAGACTTTTATAAAGATAATTTTGAACTCGCTTTCTGCCACGGATACGTCGGTACTGTTAATGACGAATCTATCCCGTCGAAAAGTTCTAAAGATTTTCTTTCAGACGTCAAATAGAAATTCATACACTATAATGAAATGCTTCCCACAACAAACATCCATTTAGTAATATTTTAAGGTTATTTTACCTAGTTAACGATTCCCATTCTTAACCGAACATTGGGAGAAAAAAAAAATTGAAACCCTATTTTTATTTTACATACGCACGTTAAGAAATTTTTTTTATAGATAAAATATGTCAGCTCTCAATGTCCATAACATCTCGCTTTGTAAATATTAAACTCAAAGACCGATAGCGCTTAACGATAGAAATTTCATGTTTTGGCTATATTATTTTTTTTTTTTTTTTTAAGGTTAATGAAGAGCAAATAATTTAGCTAAGGTGAAGTCAACGGCGAAGTTTACGTTTTCAACTGCTTTACTCATTGTAAAAATAGCATACACAAAAATTTAAATACTTAAGGGTCAGTAACTTTGTGAAGGTATAAGTTGCAGAGCTCAATAATCCTTAATCTCCAAGCGAAGCGTCGTGATGGGCTTTCCTGTTGTAATGATCTCGATAATAAACATATGAACATATAGACTGATCATATAGTGGGCTTACAAGGAAAAGGTATTAAGTCCAAAAAATATTATTAATGGTAGAAAATACAAATTGTGCTCTATGGACAGGGAAAATGAACTAAGTCCTACCCCTTAATGAAATCGTCACAAATTCTAAAGTTCATTACCCACAGAATGTTTTCAAACTTTAAAATTGATTCATAACGAAACCACTATTTTTGGACAATACTTTTCTTTTCATTTTTTTTGAAAATTTTCACACAGTTTAGCTATCGCCAATACTGCAAGATAAGTTTATAACACCATCAAGTTAGTGATGTCTAAATACGTGGAATCAAAATATATATAAAGTAATACTATAATAAATATAAAGGTAAAAGAATGAAATAAAACGTACATTTTAAAATATTTTTAAATAAAGGCAAATAAAAAGATCAAAATAAAATTTCAATATGTTATAAAAAAGTAATTTTAAAGTTTCAAGTACTATTATTATGTATACAAATAAATAAAGATAGAGGCAACAAATATCATTTGTGTGTATATATAATCCACCATCTACTTTTACCTATAAAATTCTTTCTTAATTAATTAAAGATAACAAAGTGAGGCTAACAATGAAAAATTTACATCAGACTTTAGTCTGCAAGTAAATCTTCTTCGTCAATATTTAAATCCTGCGGAAAAAAAATAAAATAAATAAATTAAATTTATAAAAAGAAAAATATTGGGTTGTTTAAAATATTGAATTTCTTTATTAGAAAGAAAATATATTAACTTATATATTTAGTTACATACATTTTGTGCTTTCTTAAAATAATAACAATGATTAAACAAGAAATAACTATATGGGGCTTCATACTTTGTCTAATACATTTGTTATAACAAGAGTTTCCAGATCATTTCGTACTGTAACAATTTAAATTAACTATTTACGTGTATAGCTCTCTTAAAATATTATTATTATAAAATCAAAGTTCAAAAGAACGTCTAGTTGTAATTGTTAAAGTATTTGAGAAAAGGTCGTTCATGCTCTCGATATTGACCATACAATATACTTTTACCTCATAACTTTTGATGGTTATCCTAGATATAAAATTTAACATTGAATTTTATGTGAATAATGAACTATAGTTTTTAAATCAATTTTATTCTTCATAATAACCTTTAATTTAACAGTAATATTTTTTTTCATAAATATCTATTGAATGGACACTTTCACGATTTTTTTTTTTCGTTAAATCTTTTGAAAAAAGGAGTTACCCATTAACTGACAAAGTTTTATAATAAGAATCAAGTATTCTATTAAATAAAGAAATAAAATATCACTCTGAAATTATAATTTAAAACTTATAAAAATGTAAATTTCAAAAAAATTTTTTTTTAAAATTACTTAATATTTTTTGTCAATCATTATAATTTTAATATTTGAAAGCTCTTCAAGTTAGAATACTAATATAGCCTTTTAGGAAATCACTACCACAAACTATTTCTATTTTAATATTAGCAGTGTTCAAGGCACGAAATTATTATTTTCTTAATAGCATGAAAATTGACTTCAATTTAATATGACATTAGCAAGTCTTCATCCTTAAAAGATGATGATGATAAAGAGTTTCTGAAGAGGAGGAAAAGGGAGTGTGAAAAAAGAGAGATTTAGTTTTTATAAAGAGAAACAAGAGATTCTATAAGGAAAATATCAGGATAACAAAGCTGTAAAATATATTACAGTAATAAGCTCTTGACGTCACGAAAGTGTAAACTGCAAATTGGAGCGAATGATAAGTTCTACGAAAGAATCAAAAAAGTTCATTATTATTTACACTTACTCCAGCATCCAAGTTTTCATCAATTCGCATATTATCAAGATCCAATTCTAATTCTCGTTCGAGTTGCTGATGATCAATCAACTGTTCTTGTTCAACGAGAGGTGGCACAATAGGATTTAACTCTATATTTAAAAAAAAACACAACAATCAAAATTTTAGATTCATTATTAACTCTCTCTTAAATCAAACTTTAGATCAACAAAATATATTATATATATATATATATATATATATATATATATATATATATATATATATATATATATATATATATATATATATATATATATATATATATATATATATATATATATATATATATATATATATATATATATATATATATATATATATATATATATATATATATATATATATATATATATATATATATATATATATATATATATATATATATATATATATATATATATATATATATATATATATATATATATATATATACAGCTAATGATTTATTCCTAGGGAATCTGATTCTAATGATAAAAATTAAGGCCAGTGCAAAGGCGAACATTTTTAATAGGACGTTTCGAATCTATTAGATTCATCTTCAGCTAAAATTAAACAAAATAATTGTTTAATTTTAGCTGAAGATGAATCTAATAGATTCGAAACGTCCTATTAAAAATGTTCGCCTTTGCACTGGCCTTAATTTTATCATTATATATATATATATATATAATATATATATATTATTATTATTATTATTATTATTAGAAACATTTTTGTAGGAAATTTCGAAGAAACTAAATTATATATGCCTAGAGTAGGATATTTCCCAACTAACACAACATTCAATTCAAAATATTATAACATTTTCCCAGTCTCCCAAATAAGGGACATATTAAGGCACAAAGTATTAGGACCAATTTAAAACCCGTTTAAAAACATGCAATAAAAATACACATATAAAGGCTTTTAAGCTATTCCAAAATACAAAGTTTTTGTTTATTTTATTAAAATTTACAGAGTGACTGTCTACCTTGTTGTGGAGGAATTCGTTCTGATAAACGATTTTCAAAATCTAAAAATGAATCTGCAGCAGCGGCAGACTCTCCTTCACTATTATGAAAGCTTGCTGAATCGTCATCTTCTAACATGACTGGCATATGAGAAGATGGTGGAGGTGTTGGAGTACAATCAGATCCTTAAGATAATAATTACATCACAAAACTATTTATACAATACAACAAATTATATATCTAAATAAACTAAAAAGAATTGCAACCCTCCAAAACATTACAACATAAAAGCATAAGAGAATGGAATATAGTAAACGCTAAGGAACAAAAAGAAAAATTTAAAACCAACCCAAGAAATCAGTTCCAAATAAACGGATACAGACCAACAACACTGAAAACAATTAAAAACTTTAAGAACGAAATATAATCAGTACGTACTTAATGACTGAGGAGCATCAACAAATTCTCCTTCATCCTGGTCTACTGTTATTGCTGTGTTTTTAGGTGGAATATAAATAAATTCCCCATTTCGTTCTGCTTCCAACATTTCTTCAATAGGGTTTCTTTCATGATTTGACTAGAGAATAAAAAAAAAAAAAATTATATAAATATATATATATATATATATATATATATATATATATATATATATATATATATATATATATATATATATATATATATATATATATATATATATATATATATATATATATACACTTTATAATAATTTTTGTTATTTATTAGTATTTTATATTAATTCATTCTCTTAAGGGCCTAGAAAATGGGCTGATGTATAGTCACACAAAGCAATTCAACTAATAAAGTTAAAATCCTTAGGAAAAGTGCTTTGTAGATGGAGAAAAAAAAAATCATACCACCATGGTTGAAGCCGATGCTGCAGGAATGGGTCTATGACGTTGTTTTTCCAAAAACTGTTCCGTTTTGAGAGAATCTTGCAATCCTGGAAACAGGTTATCATATTGAGCAGGAGAGGCTAAGGACTGAGAAACCTTTTCACCCACACTGTTCTTCCATAATTCAACTACAGAGGGTACTCGGCTTGGCAAGTATGTTCTGTAAAAAATAAACAAATAAATAAATAAATAACGATCCTGAATGATAAATATTAATACCAAGTGAAAATGATAAGTTTAAAAACTATTTCACCTTGCAAAAAAAGCTGCTTCAGGTATTCTATTTGTTTGAAGTAATATGTCTAAACATTCTTCCAGTTTTCCACTAATAAAATATGACAAAAAAGCAACATTATTTCTTCCTTCAGACTGTGCAGAAGCACTCACTTGTCCTATTAAACTTTTATTACCTGGAAAGAAATATAAGAAAAAGAAATTAGTTACAAATGGCGTAGTTAAAATATTATTGTTTGTCCTTCAACATTCACCTCTTACTCTAAATTAAAATTAGTAATTTACCTGACGCTGTGGCTTGCAACAGAAGGCCAGGATAATCGTGTGCTTCAAGCAAACAATTCTGGGCAATATTCAAATCCCCTTTTTGTTGCGCCAACTCGGCAACTTGTTTCCATTTTTGTTCAGAGTTGGCTTCTCTTGCTATATGCAAACACATTTCTAGCTCTCCCAAACCTAATGCTAAGTCAAATCTGTAAATAATAATAATAATATATATATATATATATATATATATATATATATATATATATATATATATATATATATATATATATATATATATATATATATATATATATATATATATATATATATATATATATATATACCGTCTACAGGGGGAAAATGGGTCACCTGTGGGAAAATGGGTCAAAATCACCTTTTTTTTTTTTTTTTTTTTTTTTTTTTTTTTTTTTTTTTTTTTTTTTTTTTTTTTAATCATTTATTTTATTTTTTTAGTACTTATATTATGGTACTATAACATGTAATGTAGTTGAAGGTGAAAATTAGTGAAAAACCTTATCCTATAATTTAAAAAAAAATTTTATATTTCAGAAAATTTTGTAAAAATTTGAGGCCATTTTTTTTGAAAAACATTAAGATTTTGGCGAGAGAAAATCGTAATACTTAGGAATATTTAGGCAAGAACATCCATTAATAACATCCCTAAGGTAAGCTATACTTAAATATAATTCAAATTCAGTGCGTAGTTTTAAGGAAAAACATTGATTTTTACTCTGGGGTAAAATGGGTCATTCAATTTTTGAAATAATAATACAGTTTTAGTAATGATTTTTTTTTTTCTTCAACTTACAGATGCCACGTCACTATGAAAAGAAAGAGGGGACAAGAATAATTATGTATAGGCAGGATGATATTGCCAGAGCCATGATTGATGTTCAAGATGTAGATCCTTGTAGATGTAGATGTAGATGTTCAAGATGTAGATGTAGATTGATGTAGATCCTGGAAAAAGTGTGTCCTTGAAAGACCTGCAAGATGCCTCTACATTAGGTACCAACCAGAGAGATACACCTCAAGAGGAGATTCAAGATCTGCCTAAACTTCCTGACTTAGAAGAAAGTTTTGATGAAACATCATCAGAATTTAATATTGGTGACTGTTTTAGTAAATTTCCAGCAAGGAAAACTTAAACCATACTTCTATGTTGGAAAAGTACTAAGCCAAATTGATGATAAAGTAAAAGTAAAGTTTCTGCGAAAAGCTGAAAGAGGGAAGCATAATGAAAATGAGATCGCTTTTAAAGACCCAGAGAATGTAGATATAAATGACATTGAGAAAGGTCAGATAATGAAGAAAATGATAATAAAGGACATTAGAAGAGGATTTATACTTTTTAGAAATACCTGCAAAGGACTAACAGTAAAATAGAAAAGGAAATTCATGAGTGACTCATTTTACCCCAACGCCATTTTTCAAAAATTCCCTTTTTTAAAAAAATTTTAAAAATAGTCAAAGTAGGTTATAGGTTATTTTTTTACAGTTTTTATGTGTATAAAAGATGGATTTAAATTCGTGAATGGTTATTAAAACATTTCTATAGCACATTAATTTTTTACACCTACTTTTATATGAAAATTTTGAAAAAAGTGACCCATTTTCCCCCTGTAGACGGTATATATATATATATATATATATATGGCTTTTAAAAGACTATAATCAATGTTCTTACTTGTGCTCTGGGTCACTAGTAACTGCTAACGCCTGTTTTTTGAAACCTTGCTTCTCGAGGAAATGCGCAACTCGTGTTCTATGAGTTACTGGAATGGTAGGAAGTACTCTATCTGCAGTCTCAAAATCGCGTCTCATTACAGCAGTCTGATATTCCAGAACAGATAAAAGCAATTCATATGACACAACATTAAGTTCCTTGTCACCGAGGTATAATCGATTGTCTTTTGATATATAGCCTAAAAGGTACAAAGTTCTGAAATGCACAAGAAAAATATTCTTAGTATGCGACCCTTAATAAGTACAATGCTTTCTCCATTGCAAGCTTCACCTTACAGCAGACTTAATAATAATAGTTTAGATAAAAAGAGTTATGATTTTTAGGTCGTAATCACCTAAGCTAGCATGTAATTCAAAACTAAACTGCAAAACTGCTTCAAAAATTGACCGGTAAATTAAATATTACAATTTTTTATGAATTTGTAAGGTTTAATTGATGTTAACTATCTTCTTATTTGCTGTCGTTTAATTGTTACAAACATGACCCCTC
Organism: Armadillidium nasatum; assembly: GCA_009176605.1. Lineage (NCBI taxonomy): Eukaryota > Metazoa > Arthropoda > Malacostraca > Isopoda > Armadillidiidae > Armadillidium > Armadillidium nasatum. Next base: position 26,240 of record SEYY01022019.1, read on the forward strand.
CAATATATTTTCAGGATTCACTTAAAATCCAATAGCCAATGGAATTATGGAAATCAATAAAAGTAAAAGAAATAATTATTATTATTATTTTCTGGATTGACTGTTCACTTTAATGATTTTATAATAATGATAACAAATAATTTTTTTTTTTTTTTTCGTGCATGTACAAGTGCTGTCTCTGTACAATGTTAAGCGGCATTACCGGGCTGGAAACTAACACCAGAGACATAATAATAATAATAAAAAATTATCAGATTCAGCTCACAGCCATTACAATAAACAATAGCCAATCATAACTCTTCAATATTATTTTTCCAAGTAATAAAATGTATAAGATCTACCACAATTCAAAAAAATAAAAACAAATGAATAATAAAATAATAAAAAAGAGAAAGATCCTAAATGGCTGCCTTACCGATCCAAATGAGAAATGGTAACAATTTCCCCTCCAACATAATAATTGAGACGATTAACGGAGCATGTATAGATAAAGCAGTCACCAACCCAACGTCCTGTCTTCACAATTTCTTGAACCTAATATATATATATATATATATATATATATATATATATATATATATATATATATATATATATATATATATATATATATATATATATATATATATATATATATATATATATATAATATGGAACTTGAAAGTAAAGAAAACTATTCTGAGGGCTTTGCTAGCTACAAACAAAAAAAAAAACTCTAAAACAGTTACTTTAAAATTGTGTGTTGAAAGACTATATATATATATATATATATACCTTTACCTTTTACCTTATATATATATATATATATATAATATATATATATATATATATATATATATATATATATATATATATATATATATATATATATATATATATATATATACACACACAACTTGTACAAAAAAAAATTTTTTAAAGTTTAAAGTACCGCAAGGCATATAAAATAAAACGATTTAAATAAGAACTATGTTTTAACTAATAAAATGTAAAAAAAAAAGTTTTACTTTTCTGATTCCTTAATTCATTTAAATGAATAAAAAAGTAATACCTCATCAATAAGATCAAAGGCATCTTCTATTCCATCATCGGTTATACCTTCTTTCGTTTCTTTTGCTTTCGCCACTGTTTCGGAGTTATATCTGGAAAAAAAAATAAAAAAAATTTGAAGAAAATTGCAGTAAATTTTTTATTAGACAAAAGGTTTTATTAATTTTTATCATTTGTAATAAGAAATTAGTTAAAATGAAACAGAAAATAATCCTAAAAGAAAACAAAAAATTTCACATTAAAAGATATTAATAAATTAGTAAGCAATTAACTTCACAAAGAAAAAAAAAAAAATGAAAATGCGATAAAAATCACATATGAAGATGACTGTCAACAATTTTTAATATACCATTCAGAGATCGTTAAAATGCTGCTTTCTTGAACTAAATACAATGTAAATATAATTGCAAAGTAATTAACCGTAATATAATAAAATAATTCAAAATACTGACTGAAGAGATTTAATCTTTCTGCATTTGTCAAGAACTATATAGTCTTAAAACTTATATATATATATATATATATATTATTTTTAAATTACAGCTTACTTCAAAATAAAGAAGTTTTCTTCAGTAGCAATGCAAACATATTCTCCACTCTCCGACCAGAAGACCTGCTTTGGTTGTATCTCAATGCGACGAATAAGTTCTTGGGTTTCCCAATCGTAGAAAGCCAAACCTGTAGCACTCGATTTACAACCCAACAAAAATCCACCGAATATTCCTACAAAATATAAACTCATTTAAGGAAAGAAACGCAAAAATTCTTTAGTATTCTTTATTTAATATAAGATTTAAGGATAGAAAAAAATTTAAACTATTTTATGTTTTTTAACAAAAAGTGGAAGTTCTGACAAATGCAGAGAGAGCTTTGAGTTAGGTTTTGGCTAGAATGGGGTTACTTCTATCTTTTTTTCTTTGCCCCAGCTTTATCCGTTAAAAAAAAAAAAAATAATAATAAATCTGACAAGTGTTCAAATATTGAATATCATTTTAAAATTTATATTACTCCATACCTTCACATCCAAAATCAGGCTTAAATGATTTCTTCTCTTTAAAGTTTTTGAAGAGCTTAACAGTGAAATTTGATTCTCTAATAGCATATTCTGATGAATCGAGAGCCCACACAAATTCAAGAGCAGGACCAAATGCTTTGTTTCTTAACGCCATAGCTGTATATATAATATACTCTCCATCACCACATACAACAACGAACCTAAAAAATTTAAACAATTTTGTTATAAATATATTTACTTAAAACTTTAATGACGGACAAAACCCAAACTTGAAAGGTAAATTTAACAAAAAATTTAAAGCAAATGTTCAAAATAACAATTAGTAATTAAAGCCATTTTAAAAACTGTATTCCTAATTTAAGTTGTATAATGTTCAGTGTTCATAAAAATTTACTTCTAGTAACAATTATGTAACCTATTTTTGCAAAATCTTATTTTCGTTCCACTTCTCAAAATGTTTAAAAGGGAGATGAAAGTAGTACATTTATAGATCCAAACATTTCAAGTAGTACATTTATAGATCAAACATTACATGTTACAAATTCCAAGATATAAATGCTCAATGGATTTTAAATGTTTATATCACAACAAAAATATTTTACGGAAAATATTCACTTTCGATACACTTTCATTCTATATCACAAAAAATTGGGATAATCATTATTGTAGAAATGATCAAAATATTATTCCCATTATGAACTCAATTTCTTACTTCTGTACTATTATTACCACTACAGGAGAATCATTTCTAACATTTCCCTTCTTTAAATATTTTACAATTTTCTTTGTAAGTCAAGTATAACTAGCACAAAAATAAATCAATTTTAATTTAAAAATGAAAAATACAAAAAAATGATAAAGGATTAAACAGATTTAAGATAATTTTAGATGCAATAATTTGCTTTAATTAAATTTAAAGTGCGAATGTTCCACATAAGAGTAAAGTGATTGACTCACGTTCTTAAGGGCTATGGTTCGATCCCTTAAGTGGAACCTAGAAAGTTCCCTTCCTCGGATAAGGAAAAGCCCGAGAGACGCGAACTTTAAAAAAAATGATAGTATAATGGAAATGAACTCACAGAATACGACATTTAAATCCCATATTAATTAAAAGGAATAGTTTGCATAAAATTTTTCTCAATCTACTCTTTAAAAAGCATCTTACTATTAAAGGTGAAGAGATTACTTTCACAGTTTCACTTACATAATAATAATAATAATAATAACTTTAGTAATTTGTTTTAAAGGTTTTAGCATACTCTACTAAAATTTTATTTTAATGGCAACTAGTCTTAACTTTCTCCGTGCTAACTTTTCATTATTTTAAAAATAAGTAAGTTATAAATATATAAGATAAACTAAGAATAATTCCGCGTCTGCTCCAAATAGGTTATCTTTCAATTTTATCAACTGCAGAGCTTAAAATTTTAACTACTCAACTGCTTAAAAACAAGGTTTTACATCCCATTATAATACAAGGTAAGTAAATGAGTACCACCATAGTGGGTTAATTCAGCAAAAGTCGACGGTTCAATCCTTAGAGAGAGAGAAAATCTCTCTTGAGAAGTTCCCCTCTTCACTAAAGGACAAAAACCCTTGTGAGAGATGTATGCTTTTTAATAATAATAATAATGAAAGCTATACGAGTTATTCACTTTTATCCCTACTAGAATAGGACTCTGCATGTGAGTAGTAGTAATGCGTAAATTTTAAAAAAATATATAATAATAATAGTAACAATAATACAGGGTTTATTTTTGTATTGCTTAAACTTGCCTTCCATTTGGATTATGAGCGATTGTTTGGGGATATATATCACAAGCTCCTAAGTCCTTAACAGCCAACGGTAGTCTTTCTCCATCTTGTATTTCTGCATCACCCATGGTCTTTAAATTTGCTTGCTGAATTTCGGAATGCTTTGCCCATATAATTTTTCCACTGACATCCATTGTCATAGCAGGTTCTTCTCGTCCAAGCTAAGCAGAGGAACAACCATTATTAATAATGAACAAGCAGAATACCCATTAAAATATAATTTAAAAATACACATTTAAATTTTAAATCACCTTGGCCATAACACTTCCTTCGTCATAGCCGAAACAAATGCTATTAGATCCCTTTAAAGCACAAATACACCAAACTCTGTCCAGGCCATAATTGAGAGTATTTTCCAGACGATATGTATTTGCGTGCCAGATTCTTACAGTACAATCTTCAGAACCAGTCAAAATGACAGGAAGCTCAGGATGAAAGCAAACTGAAAAAAAAAATCATGAAGGTAATAACAGAAATTAAATATATTTTATTTCAGGTTTGTAGAACAGATGAATCGAATGGACAGTTAACGAAAATATAAAATATAAAGGGTAATAATATTTAGCTATGGCCGTAAGTTTTTCTGGAGGTTAGATGATATATCCCAAAATTTTTGCTTTGGTCAGAGGTCCGATATCATGACAGCCATAGCAGTCTTACAGTTTATTATTCCGAATTTTCAAATTATCTTTAAACAAGTTAATAATGTACATTTTCCCTATAAATGTCAGAAAACATACCTACATAATTAAATTACAAGTCCAACCACTAAACATCCTAAATGCAAGAAACTTAAGAATCATATCTTCCAGAACTTGCAAGAAAATGCTCATACCTCCTCTCCGTCAACCGTCCTTTATAGTATGATGTTTAAACAAACTGGCCACATCATCAGCTCAAGATGAAGTAGACTTTCAACTGAGAAGCTAATATGGTTCTAATTTTGCACAATAATAATGTGAATCTTAAATTTTGAATATTAAATTTTCCAATCCATTCTCCAAAATTTTAAATAAAAAATTATGATAATTATCAATCATAATTAATAATCTTTTGTTATATTAAATAATAAGATCTGCAACTATTCGAAATTCCATTATGTTAAGTTAAAACATTGTTAAATTGGAAATTTGCTTTAATATTTAACTATTCATCCAATTTTTATGAAGTTTTTGCAGAAATAAATGGATGAGTTACAAAACTTCAATTCAGAACATTTTTCTACATTCCTTAACAGCTTTACATCTGGTTTCGATGTGAATAGGTAGCCAATTTTTAGTGGCTTTCTCTTTAAAAAATAAAATAAAAACCATATGAGGGCATTATTTGGCAGTGTGTATTTATATATTTTTAGGCTGAAATTAAAACTATAACCTTTATTTTTTTATGATTCATCCAATTATTATAAAAATCTCTAAGTAGATTAATTTAGAAGAGTTACATTTTTCAAAACTTTTTAGTACACATCTAAATGCTGTTAAAAGTTTTTTGTGACTGAAGCACTCAAACTCTCCCTTTCAAATTGTCAATGGGTATTATTTAGAGAAGAAATTTTGTTAAAAAAAATTCTAAATTGAAGTTTCGTAGCTCACAATACTACACCTACATCAAAATTTCCTAAAATGATTGAATAGTAAAAAATAAATAACTATGAGCAAATTTTCAATTTTAAGCATATACAGAGTTTAATATTGCGTCTATCTTTAAAGTTAATATCTATTAAAGTTTTTATGTATTTTTTATATTTGTTCAGCATGATGAATATATTCAATACTTATTCATAGTAAATTACATCATGGACTCACAATTAAAGAAAGATTTACATATTTATACAAATCGTATTAATACAAGGTTATCAGGATTCAATAATTTTCTATTATCTAAAGAAAACTTACCAGAAGATATGTTTTGTGAATGACCTTCGAGAGTTTGTACACATGTTTTGTTTTGGTAGTCCCAAATTTTTACTAAACTGTCATCAGCACCAGAAATGAGGTAAGGTTTGTCTCCTCCATGGTAATAGTCTATGCAATTAACCCCTCTTTGATGTCCTTCCAAGGTGAAATTTGGTTGTGGAGACCCAAGTTGCCAAACCTGTAAGAAAACATGGGTGTTTTTATTATTTATCATCAAAAACTGTTCACAACTTAGGAAGCCCTGATATATTTGTGCATTAGTGTGAAATGTATCGAAGTCATAACAATTACTATGAAAAATCTTATACAAGCAACCAAATGAGTAAATATGAAAACTTTATTTTTATCTCTAAATTTCCATCTCACTATTTGAGGAGGGGTACTTTCTGTAAGTTTCTCCCTAGGATTCGCATAAGAGATCGAAACACTGCCTTCAACCACTCTATTGTTATTAAAAGTAATTGTTTTGCCTTAGGAACACAATTATATATATATATATATATATATATATATATATATATATATATATATATATATATATATATATATATATATATATATATATATATATATATATATATATATATATATATATATAAAAGTAGTGGTCAAAAGCTAATAAAATTTGCCACGAACAAACCTTGGTGTATGAGAATCGTGTTGCCATCACAAGTGTTGGAAGTGATCGCCATTAGTATCAAGGCATGCCTGTACACGCTTTTCGATTGTTATGGAATGTTGCCGCCAACATATTGGGAGTCAACGTCGATAGCGTTTCGAATGTTGTCTTTCAGTTGCATGAGAGTATGTGGCTTAAGTAATTCACTTTACCTTTAAGCATCCCCGATAGGAAGAACTCCGGCGGGGTAATGTCAGGCCACATTGATGACCAAAGAATGTTGGACGTGTGGCAAGTGGAGCCATCCTGCTGAAATTAGCCAGTACCGAGTTCTTCGTCACCCAAATGATTTACTAACTCATTGAAGATGTTCATATACAAATTTTATTAACTAATGACCACTACTTTGATATTTATAAACGCATATCTTCCGACTTTGATTTTAAAAATTTTAATTTGTAAGAACGAACAGACATGCAAAATTCTAGTAGTTTAAATTTAGAGCTCTTAAATTATGATGCTGAAAAAATCTTTTCTCCAGTTTCAAGGATAATTTGATTTCATCTTGGAGTGTAAATTTGGCCTCAACTGCTAAACAGCCTTCACTCTCGATAGAAAGTGGAACAGAGATATTTATTAATATGTAAATTAATCGGTAGAAAATTAACGATGACGATTGAGAAAAAATATGTCAATGACAATTAATCGTCCTATTACTAATTTTAAGTTATAAATTTCATAAAGGCTTTCATTTTTATTTTCAAAAAAGAAACTGGAAGTCCTGTAATGCTGTCAGCACCACAGAAGTCCTTTTCTAACTTTATTTTTTTCCTTTGTTTGAAATAATTGCCGATTTTAGGATTTTACTTAGTAAGTAATTTTAATATATATGAGACTGATGTAGTTAATTTTTATACCTAGTACTTCGATATAATTATTTTTAAAAATAAAATTAGAAAGGTAAATATTCTCCATACAATAGTCAATGTTCGTAACATAAAATTATAAACACAAACGAACACTTATAGCAATTTTAGGTGTCAATGGTAAATAACAACTGCTTATACGCTTTCTGAGGCAAAAGAAGAGAAAAAGGATATTCAGGTGAGCAGGTTATTTGTGGCTTTAAACTTTACTAATCTATCACTTTTATCACTAAGTTTTAAATATAATGCTCTGATAAATAAAGTAAATATATGAGAATAAACTAAGAAATTCATTTACAATGCCGGAAACATGGTCAAAATTTATTATTCGAGCAATCAAAATAAATACATAAAAACAATGTTTTACTAATTAAAAATACCTAAAGTTTACAAGAAACAACATATTTTCTCAAAATGAGAGTAACTAGCTTTATTTTTTTTTTTTTTTAAATGGAAATCAATCAACCTTATCAATATTATAATTTAAAACGGAACAAGTAGCTATTGCAAATCTAAATTTACCATTAATTAAAGATATAAAAAGTTACCTTCACTGTTCGATCAAGTGCGGCTGATGCAAACGTATTGTTATCCTTCGGATTTATTACGATTTGCATGACGTAATGGGAATGTCCTTCAAAAACTTGCTGGCATGTCCATTTTTTTTCCCAGTTCCATAGTTTAATGGTCATATCATCTACAAATGCAATAAAATATTACTTTTCACTATATCCATATTAAGAAATAATGTAGTTGAATAAATCTAGTACTTATTACAGATCTGGTAGTATTTACATAATGTACAAAACTGATGGAATTTATTTAAATATTTAAGAAATATGACAGGTAGAGGGGGGAGGGTAATCATAAATGAAGATAAAACTGCGAATTAAAAGATATATTTTTAATAAACAGAACTAGGTTTTCTAATAAAACATCAATAAAGAGTATATATATAAAAGAACTACTACTTGGAACTAATGGAAGGCTAAGCTTGCTTACCACTTGATGTTAAAATAAATGGTTGTGTAGGGTGCACTGCTATGGATCTAACATAATCAGAATGAGCTTCAAATTGATGTACTCTTTCCAATGTGTTGTAATTAAATACTCTAACTTGCATATCATCTGATCCAGTAACAATCCAATTTTTCCTTGCAACAAATTTAGCAGCTCTTATGGGCAAATCACAAACCTAAAACAAAAATGAAATAATATTTATAGATTGCAGATATTATGAACTACATAAATAACAATATAGTTAAATCTAAAATTTTAGTTAAAAAAAAAAAAAAAAAAAAAAAAAAATTTGAAAATTAAAAAAAAGTTTGAAAATTTCACATAAAAGAGAATATTGTTTGTAAGATTGTTATGACAGCAAACTCTTCTACAACGCACTGCACTGTACCGTACCTTACCATACTAGTCTATTGGCCAACCTAAAAAGATTTATGAATATTATATATGAAAATTATTACATGTCTGATTTAAGGTTGAATAATAAACTTTTCTTAGCATTTACACAAAGGTACTAAAATGTGTTGTAAATCTAAAATGTTAAAAGTTGTTAGTGATAAGTCATCAAAAAACTTTCTCATATTTTTATCAGAAACTGAACAATTTCTAAATGTTATTAAATATTTTCTGCATGGGAATGCAAATGCTATTAAAAAAAAAAAAAAAAATTAGGTACTAAACAAAACAAGCGAGAAGCATTTTATATGGTTTGAAAACTTACAACAGTTTTTTCAATAAACAAGCTTCATTACATCTTAGTTTTCATTAAAGTTTTTTTCCTATCTTGTAAGTATTATAATCTTAAGACTGGTAATTAGAAATACATTTATATAATACTGTACCCAGTTTTGTTAATTAATAAATCTCTAACCAGTTACTTCAATTTAAGGTCAAACCTTCCTCTAATCTCTTTTTTTGTGATCAAAATATACTTCTGACAATTCTACCCTCATCTATTCTGCAAAAATGGCAAAATCATAGCAATAATTATTATTATTTCACTCTCCCTACCAAGTTCATATATGAAACAAACATTCCCCTAATGCTTACATTACTGACTACATCATTCCATAGAAAAAAAATAGCTTTTAAATTCATTAGTTCCAAGACTTCCATTGTTTACCTATTTTTGATTTTGGTTTTACATCTTTTACCAACAAACCATATTCAGTCAATTAAAATAGAATGCTCAAATATACCCATTTCTTCAATCTTTCTCATTATGCAACTCATTTTCAAAATTTTCGCAAGTCATTTAATATTCTCATATTCTATACAATTCTAGGATTCTTCTCTTAAACAAATACCTGGAGACTGATAGCTTCTTCACCATTACCCCTTTGTTCTACATTTTCCTACTAGTCATCTTTCTCATCCTCCGTTATTGTCCCTCAATCTAATTACTTTACTTATTCTAAGATTTATCTCCTGTTTCCTACACACCAATTCAAACTCATAAAGTGATTTGTAAAAAGAAATATATTCACATTCTATAAATGTTTGTGTTTTTTTATTTTTATTTTTTTATAATTTCATTTTCATATTCCAACACTACTAATATAAGGAACAATACACACAAAAATCATTACTTCAATTAATATTACCTACTATATATATATATATATATATATATATATATATATATATATATATATATATATATATATATATATATATATATATATATATATATATATATATATATATATATATATATATATATATATATATATATATAATAAATTATATAGGGTTTACCTCAAAACTCTTCACTAGTTGTTGAGTTTCTGTATTCCACACATGGACATTGCCATTATAGAGAGAAGCTAACATCCATGGTTCTGTTGGATGAAGATCAACCGATTTCACACGATCAGATCTTGCAGTTAACTTTCTTCTGACATCCAATTTCAAGGGCTAATAATAAGGCAATAAAAATTTATTGTAATAATAATAATAAATTTGTTATTCATTAGCTTATGAGGTACGATGAAAATATTTAAAAAAATACCAGCATATATATCATATTATACCCTAATAAACATAAAATACAGAAAAAAAAATTTTTTTTGAGAAAATTTTACATACAATAACTTGGGCATTTTATACATTTTAGTCCCAAATCCTAATTTTTCACCCTATATGACAGATTGCATTACAAGATGCAAATGGGTACATCATTAATTAAATATTATGCACTGAAGACTAGTATGTTGTTAAGTTCAAATCAGAAAGTATGAAGTAATAAGGTGACTGACAGAAGTGCAACAATAAGAAGTGATGAGTTTATTATAAATATTAAAAACTCATATCTCTTAGAAATACAAAAAATAAATATGGTTTTAGAGTTTAATGATATACCTACAACTTACACCGTTTATGTAGACCTATGTAAAATATTTGAAACTCAAAAATCTTAGGAAGACAAATATCTTGATTTTGAAGTAACTAGAGTCATGTAGCTATTGCTTGTAACAGATCATAATTCAGTTAATAACCTTATTTTTAAACAGCTAAAACTTTACACTCCTCATAGTTAAAAAGTCATGAAGATATAGGCTTTACAGCCCAGTGTGATCTTATAAATTTATTGATGTTTTATAATTGACATAAGAAATGTGATATAATGTAAATTGTTATAGGATCTTCAAGAATAAAATACTTATTGCATTAACAGGAAATTGGCAATTTCAACTTAAATGCCAAAAATAAATAAATAAATAATAAAAAATAAAATAACATAGATCTGTAACAAAGTTTTTTTCAAGAAAAAAATATTAATAAAAAAAAGGGAATTATAATGTTTAAAGGTAATAAAACTTAAATGCTCCATACACAAGGGAAGAAATTATTACGCTACTGGGTAGGAAGAACTCTTCTTTTTACCTTAAACTTGACGATATTGATTTTTTTTTTTTCAGTAAGTTACCAACCAGACACCAAGTGAACTCAAAATTATCGGCATACTTTACCTCTTAAACCAATGATGATTCCATTTTTCTATTTACTATAATTGAATAATGAATTTAAGAATACAAGCAGGAAACACACCCTATTACAACAATCTTGCAAGGGAGAGAACACCAAATACAGTATACAATGAGCCTAACTAAAAGGTATAGAAGCTGTATATTGAAAAATTATTTTCAATGCTTCAATACTTTCAATGTGGTCTTTTAATCATGGCCATGAAAAGTGTTTAATAAAAATAAAGTAAAAGAAAAAAAAAATTTAGGATTTAAGGCATTCTTTATGAAGATTCCAGAGTTGTGTTTTGATGCAATAAAGAACAGAATGAATTGGAGAAGATAAAAATCAGTTAGAAGATCCGTAATGGAAATTTGTCGCCTGAAAACTAGTAAAAGGCTAGTTATAAAGATTCTGGTTCACGACTTTTGAATAAGAAACACAAAAATGAATATTAGGGTATATAGTATAAAAAGCTAGTTTGATATATCAGATTTAAAATTTTATTTTAAACTAATGCCATAAGCCCTAGAGATGAGGAAGATGAGTTGTTTTGTTATTTAATAGAAGTAAACATAATATGCAATATAGAGGTATTTATAAGTGAGATGTTGTTTGATGATCCCATGGAAGAATTCAAGTTAACTCTTCATTTTGTCCAAATAATTATAAAGGAAAATGAGACAAATGTATAGTATTTAATGTTAAAAATAGTATTCATTCAATGTAGAGGTTGTATCTTTATGGACTGATAATGTTATAGGCTTACAAAAACTGCATAGAGTTTAAGACTAAGGTAGTGTACTTAGAAGTGAGAATAATAGGTTATTTTAACCTTGTGAAAATATATTATAGTACTTTGTATCCCAATCAGGATAGGTCTTGTTCATTATTTAATTGCTTAATAAAAAATTAACTCAGTTGCTACTGAAGCCATAAGATCCAATGTCTTATTTAGGTTTAGAAGAGCTTAAAAGATATTATGAATAAAACTTTAATTGGAAATTTTATAATTGGAAAAATGTAGAGGGTAGTGATCATAATTAAGCTTTAAATAGAAAAAATATAAGAAAAAACATTAAATAAAATAAGAAGTGCAGGTTTTAAAATTGAAAAAATAAAGTAGAATGAATTTTGAACTTTGGGCTTACGTGAGGACACTGACTGGGATAACGAACCTGAAAATAAAACACAAAGCACACATTTTAAAATTTAAATATACAGGAATACAGAAGTGTGAAATTTAAAACTTTTGGCTTACTTGAAAATAATAACTGGAATAAGGAACCTGAAAATTAAAATTATTTTGAAGCTTAAGAAAAATAGTAAATTTTTGAAAATATTTAGTCAAGTGTTATAGGTTCAAGGCTAAAATAGAAACTCTACAAAATGGAGTAAGAAGATATGGGATAAAATTAAAGATAAATAAATAGAGACAATTTAAAATTCAAGTTGAGCAACAGAAAAAAATATTTAGAACCTTTTAATCACATGAGAAAAAATTGTAACACGATCATTTTCTCATTTTTAAAAATTAAATTTTGAAGAAGTCAGCTAATGTTTCAATCATTTAAATCTATTTACTGGATATAAAAATGTTATAAATTACGGAAAACATAAAATTGTATAGAAAATACTATACAGTATATTAGAAATTACTTTTTATTAGAAAAGACTTTCAAATTCACTGATATCGATACTTCACTCTATCCCTTATATATACCGTATATATATATATATATATATATATATATATATATATATATATATATATATATATATATATATATATATATATATATATAATATATATGGCTTAGGTGTAGATTGTTTCTGATCTTCGATATTTTTTATATCAATATTTTTTTATGTTGATATTTTATTTTAATCGATACTTTTATACCTAACGAATTTCAGTTACCTTTGACTAGAGGTGGACCGGATATCCGCTTCCGCATCCGCAACTGCGGATATCCGCATCATTTTTCCAATATCCGCAGTTGGATATCCGCAACCGCTTCCGCATGCGCGGATAGTAAAAAATTACGTATCATGCAATCGATAAAAACTTTCAAAGGCAAAACTTTGTATTGAATGCAGAACCTCTTTCTGAGCACCATACAGGCGACTATCTTGAAACTGTATTTGAAAAGATGCTGACAAAATGGAAGATTTTATTAAATGAAGTGCACTGCGTAGTCAGGGATTCGGGCACAAATATAAAAAAAGCACTTTCTCTGGTAAGAGTGAAAAATGTAGATTGCTTTGCACACCAAACTCAGATAGTAGTTAAAAATTCCATTATGAGTCAAAAATGTGTATCCGATTTAATAACCAAATGTAGGTTAATTGCTACGCATTTCAATCACTCCGTTGTAGCCCAAAATGAGCTGAAGAAAATACAAACAAGATTAAATGTTCGTCCACTTTCTGTCATGCAAGATATTCAAACACGCTGGAATAGTAGTTTGCATATGCTTGAGAGGATGAGCGAAATTAATGAGGCCATTTGCCTTTATGCTTCAAGCAGCACAAAATAAAGCCTCTAACAGCTGACGAAAATGACATTTTAAATAATTGTATTAATATCCTTAAGCCTTTTGAAGAATTAACAAAGACTATAAGTTCAGCTGAATCATGTTTGTCAGATGTGATACCACTTGTTCCAACATTGAAAGTTGTGTTAACAAATGTTATTAAGTCTAAGGGAGTTTCAAGGATGACTGAAACATTAATGAAGGAGATGAACGACAGATTTGAAAACCTGGAAAATGATGATGCTTATACAATTGCAACCTTTTTAGATCGTAGGTACAAAACAATTTTTTAAAGCACTTGTTTCTCAGAATGTTAAAATCAAATTAGGATGCTTATACGATGAGATGATAGAAACAGCAAAAATAACGCCTTTCAAGAAAAAGCAAAAGCTGTCAGATACAAAAGAAACAAAATCTGTTAGCTTAAGCATTGCTAAATCAATGAAAGATCTTCTAGCTTCCAGCAGCAATGAAGAATCACAGTCAGAAGTGTCAAAGGATACAATATCGATTATTGAAAATTATCTGAAACTCCCACGCTTGGAGGAAGATAAAGACCAACTGGTTTGGTGGAGAGATAATTGCAAAAGTTTCCCTTTTCTTGCTGAGCTAGGCAAGGACTTATTTAGCATGTCCTTCAAGGCTTCAACTAGTGTTGCTAGTGAGCGTCTTTCCAGTGGAGCAGGCCTCATTTACGACGAAAAGCGAACCAAACTTTCACCTGAAAGAGCCCAAAAGCTTTTATTTCAAAAAAATAACTTACCAATTATTAACTTCAAATGGAATATGTGAAACTGTGAAGTGTGAAGGTAATACTGAATTACTGGCTATATATATATATATATATATATATATATATATATATATATATATATATATATATATATATATATATATATATATATATATATATATATATCTTTTTCGAAATGGGTGGGGGTTGGGGAAAGAGGTTGGTGGGGTGTTCAAGAGTTGGGTCCCCGTCCCACACCCTGGAAACATTGATTCTGGATATTATATTTAAAATTCCAAGAATTTATGACAAAAACTCCTAAAAAATTAAACTATCCGCATCCGCATCCGCATCTGCGGATATCCGCAATTGAATATCCGCAACCGTATCCGCGGATAGTAAAAAATTACTATCCGGTCCACCTCTACCTTTGACTGTTCAAGATATAAGTGTAATTTGTTCTTTTCAGTTCAGATACCTTAAATTTAGGTTATGTTACAAACTATCAGTACATTAAAATTATTATTATTATTTAGGTTAAATTACGGCATCTTCAGTAGTTCAGGTTATGATAAGTCGAATTAGGTTCTGCTAGAAAAGTAAGTAATAATAATTGTGTATATGTCTAGTGCAATAATACCTCTGGCAACGTTCCTGTTTACGTTAGGCTTCTCCAATATTTTTGATTATCAATATTTTTGGACAATCGAAAGTCAGAAACAATCTACACCTTTACCTATATATATATATATATATATATATATATATATATATATATATATATATATATATATATATATATATATATATATATATATATATATATATATATATATATATATATATATATATATATATATATATATATATATATATATATATATATATATATATATATATATATATATATATATATATATATATATATAAAATAGTGTATAATATAGTTAAAGTCTTTTTATCTATATTTTTTTATATATAAATAAATTTTAGCTCTGAAATCAGCAATAATATGAATAAGTATCACATTCATAGCAGTACAGCAATAATAAACTTAAAATACAAAGGACAGTCACTAACATATTGGGTATACCAATATTTAGTTTGTAATTTTTGTTTTTCATATTTTTAAGTAAAAGGTCTGATATTTTTAGCTTTATTGGAATTCATATCACGCATATATACAAATTTTATCTTTGTACTTTCAAAAGAGTAGAAATAAAAGGCTAGTATATTTAACAACAAATTATTAAAGAACATTAGGTCTAACCTAATACTATCTCTTATGACTGTTGCATTTTTACAGTTGGCTACATTGTCAAATGTATTTCCCAATCAGAAAATCATACTTTGACTACACTTTTACTTTCTTATTTTTTTGAGGGTTTCGTATAAATTTTTTGCATCCTTCATTAGGATGTTTAAACTCATTAATTATTAATTAATATTTGTGAACATAAAAGCTGATATAGTGAAACTGAACTGTCAAGAACAAAATTACTTCATACTTACCATTTTTGATGATCAATATGGACTATTTCTAAAAAACAAGTTATAGAAATTTTACAAAAACAGAAATTTTAATAACTATACTCATTAATGGCTGTACCAGATGAAACAAAAGTAATCCTGTTAAGAGAAATATAATTTTTTAGTAGAGACAATTATTGAAAGGCAAGCCTATATTTATAATCCACCAACATTAGTCAACAATTAGGCTATACTTTTAAATATTGGTAAAGATATTTATTATCTTATTTAAACAATTAATAAATAAATATATTAAATACATAGTAAGAAAGCCAAAATCTTAATACTACATTACAGAAAACATATACACATTTATATATTAAGTGTCTTTGCATACGATAATTTTATTATTGTTTACAATTGACGTGTCAGAAATTACACGCAGAAAAGGCGGTAGATTTCCCTCTGAACAAAAAAAATCCCTTTTAAAGAATATTTTCAACCTTACTTTCCGAAAATTATTTAATTATAAATTTATTTACTTATTTAATATTGTATTTTTTGAAATAGAAAAGGGCATTAATTTATTATTTTTCAGTGTATTTCTACCCTAAAATTACGTTTTTTTATTAAAGGCAACAGAATATCAAATAGTAAACAATTATATAATAAAAGGAATGGTGCTAAAATCATTTTTCCATGAAATTGGGATTTTAAAAAGGTACCTAAAAATCTGTAATTGAAAAATAAAAAGTATTAAAAAAACATGCATAAATATGTAATACACAATTTATTCATATATTCATATGCTTATCTGACATATTTTTTAATAAAAAGTTTAACTGTGAGTTGAATTAGCTACTGCATTCAAATACGCCCCTTCCAAACTGAAGTATTTTTAAGGATGCATTTTCTCGAATAATAATAATAATACTAATAATAAAATACCTTTCGTATATTTTCCATTTACTTTATATTTACTTTTTCCGTTCCCAGATCTATTATTTTGTTTCTTAAAGATCTCGTTTTCAAACGTACCAAAACATAATTACATATGAAATGAAATGAAAATATGACAAAATTTATTCATATCAGTTATATGAGGCATCAGGAAAATCCTAGCATAGTTCTTTTGAAATTATTTTTATTATTCAGTAATAAAAAAATATGTATGAAATGCCTTATTTTGAATTAGGAACTGTAACTTAAAATTGTAACTGTTAGCACTGTGTAACTAAAATTACTTGCGTTGTTTTGATTTTGTTGTTGTTAATTTTTGATATCAATTAATAACACATAACACGAATCGTTAAATCTTGTTTACAGGTGCCTTGACTTTTGACAGAGATGGTACTACAAATTGCTATAGATATCATATATGGGAGGAGGAAAGAAGAATATATTTTAGCATTTTTGTGCAGACAGGTATTTTTTTTTTTTTTTTTTTTTTTTTTTTTGTGTGTGTGTGTGTGTGTGTGGATATCTTTTACCCAATTTCTCAATGCCTCAGTTGACAACTCTGAATACAGCTTTTAAGGGATATCCACCCCTTACTTCTCGAAGACATATATGTATCTTCGATTGTACGAAGAACTACATGTGGATAATGCACAATAGGGCTCCAGCAAACTTTTGCATGCTTGTTTTGTAGTTTCTTGACATTCCGTCAAGATGGATTGACAGAAATGTTCTAGCTAGCGTTATGACCCAACGTGGCACGTCGTCTCGATCTCAACCGCTTAATTTGATTTCTTTTGTGAGGGCATCTTTAAACCCTATAACTGGTATACTCAGGGAATGTTCTTGAAGCTTTAATGTATGCCGCCCATGGAATTATCAGATTGAAATGGAATTACTCATAGCTTCACATGGACTAAAAAGTTTAATTTTTTTTTTTTTTTAAATCTTTTTAAAAAAAAAAAAAAAAAAAAAATATATATATATTATATATTATATATATATATATATATATATATATATATATATATATATATATATATATATATATATATATATATATATATATATATATATATATATATATATATATATATATTAGAAACCTAGAGAACTGCAAGAGAGGTATTCTTCTCCAACAAAAGATGAGACAAAAAAAGAGCAATTTGAATTATATTTCAATCTTCAGTAGTCTGCAGATTATGTCTAAGTTTCGAACAATTAAATTACTAATTTAATTGCTAATTTAATTACTAATTTAATTTAGTCAAAAATTCCCAGTTTCCTATTCTTCATTAATTCCTAGTTAGTTGTCATTGATTACCCAGAAACCAGAAATAAAAATGCTTAGAGTAAGAAAGTACCTAAATTATTAATAAATTTTTTTTTGAAATAATCTTCTTATTTATATATTGAAATTAAGAAGGATTCCCATTTCTCCTTCCCGTTTATTATTAATGTTCTCTCTTCATCTCCAATTTTCGAAATAAATCTGGTGAGATTATATACATAATAAGAATAACATATAAAATAATTTTGATTTAATTTTAAGAGGTATTTATAAAATTCAATAGAAAAAACACCTTGATGGATCGATATATTGGCATAAAAATATATATATATATATATATATATATATATATATATATATATATATATATATATATATATATATATATATATATATATATATATATATATATATATATATATATATATATATATATATATATATATAT
>SEYY01022019.1:60000-62500 GCA_009176605.1 Armadillidium nasatum
ATATATATATATATATATATATATATATATATATATATATATATATATATTACTTTTGTTTGATACATTTTTTTTCCTTTTTAAAACGAACCTCTCAATTTCCTATTTTATAGAGAAAAAAAGATCAGGTTTTGAGAGAAGGGTAAGTTTATGCGTGCGAATATAGTACATAATTATATGTCTACCATAATTATGTGCCTACCATAATCTTGATGTAAAGGAGACTGAGGATGATTAACACTTCATAAAGAAATAAATAATTTATCGAAGTAATCACAAAACATTTTGAAAAGGCCTCAAGACACCCACTCATTGTATATAGCACTCAAATATACTGTATTTGTATCTCCATTAAGGGTTAAGTAGAATGGGGAATTGGCCAGTCTTTTATTCTCACGGTAGTTTCCCCAATCTCAACTTCATCGAGAAAAAAATAGAAAACAAAACACCAATTCACGGTCGAAAATATCTACACAAATTAAGATTGACGTGTAAATGCAATCAAAAAAGCGCCTTCCAATAAAAACTTAATTCTGCAGCTTTGTTCCTTTATTTAGGTGCTTTTTTACCTAATTTTCCTACTCTAAAACGTTAAAATCATAAAAAATAGGAAAAAAAAGCATATTAAAATCTTAATTTCTCATATATATATATATATATATATATATATATATATATATATATATATATATATATATATATATATATATATATATATATATATATATATATATATATATATATATATATATATATATATATATATATATATATATATAGACAGAAAATTTTTCCGCAAGCCAGAATTCGAAACCACTGACAACAGCGTCGCCGTTAGACAGTGAATGCAAAGCACTACCACTCAGCTACACCGCCTTCCTAGAAGAAAGCATAATAGAACAGTTTTAAAGCTTTGCTTGACCTTGGTTGGTTGCTCATGTAATCCAGGAGCACCCAGCAGAATTGCCATATGTAGCCCCAGTAGGGGTTCCAAGCACCCTCCTATGTTTTCTAATATATATATATATATATATATATATATATATATATATATATATATATATATATATATATATATATATATATATATATATATATATATATATATATATATATATATTTGTAATCTAAATTTTGTATTTGCTATTTGCTTTTTTTCTTTTTCATTATTTTTCTTAATTGATTTAATTATAAATTGATTGAGTTCTGATGAGGATTTTAATAATTCTTTTTTATTTTTTTTTTTTTTTAATAAAACATTATTGAGGGTAGGGGGTAGAGGGGTGGGGAGAGTAGTGTGGTTGGGGTGAGGGTAGAGGAGTTTAGATGGTAGTGTGGTTGGGGTGAGGGTAGAGGGGTGGAGATGGTAGTGTGGTTGAAGTGAGGGTAGAATGGTGGGGGAGGTAGTGTGGTTATGGTGAGGGTAGATGGGTAGGGATGGTAGTGTGGTTGGGGCGAGGGTAGAGGGGTAGGGATGGCAGTGTGGTAGGGGTGAGGATAGTGGGGTGGGAGGAAAGCGTTATTTTGATACGAATTTAAAATATTTTCTATTGCTTAAATTTGTCAAATTGAAATATTAATATTTTTAAAAAAAATTTAATTAAATAAATAAATAATTTTTTAAATAAATGTTTTTATATAAATTAAAATTATATTCATCAAATTATTATAATAATTTCGATTATTCGTAATTTAATTTAAAGATTATTTAATAATAGTTAAAATTTTTATTTTAAAATTTTGAAAAATCTGATAAAATTATATTAAACTTGTAATAAATCTTTTATTATATATTTATTATAATAATAATTTCAAATACAAAAAACTTATTATTTATTGTTATTTTTATTTATTAACATATAATTTTAATTCTAAATAGAATATTATTTAATATTTTAAATTTTATACAATTGCATTTTTAATTAAATTAATTATAATCTTCAATTATAATGATTAATTCAAGAATAAAACCCAAAGATTTATTGTGAAATTTTTTATTATAAAATAATTTTCATTTACTATACTATACTATACTATACTATACTATACTATACTATACTATACTAAATTATACTATACCATACTATACTATATTAAATACTTTACTATACTATACTTCATTATACTATACTATTCTATTTTATTATACTATATTATACTTTATATACGATACTATACTTTACTATGCTATACTATACTATACTATACTATACATACTATACTATACTAAAATACTATACTATACTTTATTATGCTATACTATGCTATGCTATATTATACTATACCATACTTTACTATGCTATACTATACTATACTATACTATACTATACTATACTATACTATACAATAAAATACTGTAACATGCAATACTATGCTATGCTATATTAAATGCTATTTTCATAAACGATACTAAACTCGAACTATATAATACAATAATATACTACACAAAACAATAATATATTGAAATACACAATATTTATCATACTATTTTACACTATAC
>SEYY01022019.1:65000-75000 GCA_009176605.1 Armadillidium nasatum
ACCTGAGTTTCAGTTAAGAACAAGAGATCTAGAAGAAGAGAGATGGTGTTTGACAAAGAGGAAATTAGACAAAAGACCGCGAATTTTATAGAAATTAATGAAAAAAGATCGTGCATCAAAGTAAGCTGGCAGCGAGATCCTGACGGCACCATCCTTATCATCGGATGATAGGGTTGGGGGCCGATGAGAGGCATTGTTTAGATGCAGCCCATCCAAGCATCTTCGAGGCAGCTTTATGTTTCGAAATTTTTTTTTATTTAAAAGTAATTTACGAAAAAGCGGTTGTAAATCTGTAGAAGCATGTGAAGAAAATGGAGAGAGGTAGTAGGAGCATAGGCCCTCCAATATGAGACGAGGGTGCAATAAAGACCCTCTGAGAAGATAAAAAGCGAAAAAGGAACGAACCAAGGGCAACGGAGTGAAACTGAATGGTCTAGTCCATCTTATCACTCCACTGGTTAAGTACCAGTAGAGGATACTCTCATCGCTTTGAATGGAGCTATGTCCTCCCCTATATATATATATATATATATATATATATATATATATATATATATATATATATATATATATATATAAGGTTTCAATGTATCACCACAGCCATGTTTACATATATGAACATAGGGAGGGTCAGAACCCATTCCCTTTTCTCCCTCCTCTCCCTCCTCTCCCTCCCTCCCTCTTGGATTCTTATGGAAATGTTTTTACGATGCGAATTTCCTCAATATAAATGCATAATAAGCTTTAAAAAACCATTTCCAAGCTTTTTGGGACCTCTAACTTTTCAAAAAAAAATAAAAAAGCTAAATTTCTCTCTAGCCACACAAACACACGTATATATATATATATAATATATATATATATATATATATATATATATATATATATATATATATATATATATATATATATATATATATATATATATATATATATATATATATATATATATATATATATATATATATATATATATATATATATATATATATATATATATATATATATATATATATATATTATATATATATATATATATATATATATATATATATATATATATATATATATATATATATATATATATATATATATATATATATATATATATATATATATATATATATATATATATATATATATATATATATAATATATATATATTCAAAAACAAAAAACGCTAAATTGTATTGCTTATTTTTACATTAAACATCAAAATCCCTAAAATTTAACAAAAGCAACGTTTCTGTCCCGGAACACAATGCAAAGTTGTTTTTAATTTTATATATATATATATATATATATATATATATATATATATATATATATATATATATATATATATATATATATATATATATATATATATATATATATATATATATTATATATATATATATATTTTTTTTTTTTTTTTTTTTTTTTTTTTTTTTTTTTTTTATTTTTTTTTAAAAAGTTAAAACATTGTTTTCACAGTACTTAAAAAGGAAATTTGAATAAAAAACTGGAGGAGCAGGAAAATTTAAATAAATAAATAAATAAAACATAAATAAGGAGAAATAAAAGGAAAAAATACACAATGTGTTTATTCGTGTATAATTGTTTTGTTTAGTTTTTGAAGGAAAGAAGAAAGAAAGAAAGACAGAAATTTATTTTTTTTTTTTTAGTACATATTTTTAATTTTTTATTTAGTGAAGTTGCAGTGGTTACAAATATAGAATACAGTGCTTATTTCTTACTAAGAATTTATTATTTTTTGTAATTTTTTGTTTACAGTGTTCACGTTTAAAGTGTGGTGTTTATTTTAAGTGCTTTAATATAAACTAGGTGTATATTTTAAATTATTTTTTTTGTGTTTATTTTAAGTGCTTTAATATAAACTAGGTGTATATTTTAAATTATTTTTTTGTATTTTAATGTGCTTTAGATTTATTTTATTTCGTTTTATTTTTTAGATTATTTTTTGTATTTATGTATTTTTAGTGTTATGTATTTTGGTGCTTTATATTATTTTATATTTATTATATAATATTTTTAGTGATATTTTGATAATTATGTATATTATTGATTATTATTAGTTATTAAGTTTTAATATTTGATTATGTATGTTTAGTAATTTTTATGTTATTAAGATTTAATATTTTTTTAAGTATTAGAATAAATTAGGTAATATAAGATAATAGTAGGAGTGATAGTGATAGTGATAATTTATAAATTAGTAGTGTATTATTTATATTTTGGTGATTATGTATATTATTGATTATTATTAGTTATTAAGTTTTAATATTTGATTATGTATGTTAGTAATTTTTATTAGTTATTAAGATTTAATATTTTTTTTAAGTATTAGAATAAATTAGGGAATATAAGATAATAGTAGGAGCCTCGAGGAATTGGTAGTAGCCTCAGGAAGTGGAACCTACCATAAAGCGTCATATTTCGTGTGTGTGAGTGAGTGAATGAAGTCAAAAGTGATGGCTGAAAGAAGGGGAGCTACTAAGATACTGAAAGTGGGAACGTTAAATGTAAGGGGAGTGTAAAGAAGAGAAACGAGAAGAATGGGAGTGATGAAGGAAAAGGGATTTGATGTGTTGGCATTGACGGAAACGAAATTGAAGGGTAAAGGGGAAATTTCCTTTGGGATGTACAAAGGTATATACGCTGGTGTAAATGAGAGGGTTAGAGCAAGAGAGGGAGTGGCAATAGTTATGAAAGATGTGTGGTGGAGTTGTGTGAAGGAGAGTGGCAGTATAGGAGCCAGAATAGCCTGGGTACGTTTAAGGGTACGGAGGGAGTGCTGGGTTTTTATTTGTGCTTATGCACCGGTGGTGGGAACAAATGAAATGGAGAGAGAGGCATTCTGGGAGAGTCTGAATGAGTGTTTGGGGAAATTTGATAATGGAGAGCATATATGTTTGTTGGGAGACCTGAATGCGAGGGTGGGTAATAGAAGTGTGAAAAGAATAGTAGGACCCTTTGGGGTAGAAGGTGTAAATGACAATGGGACTGAATTAATTGGAATGTGTGCTGCAAGAAGAATGATGATTGGTAATACATGGTTTATGAAGAAAATATTCACAAGTATACATGGGTGAGTGGGGTGAATGGGGAGAAGGGACTGTTGGATTTTGTATGTGTGAGATGGGAAGACAGGAGTAGATTATTAGATGTAAATGTTTTAAGAGGAGCAGCCATGGGTATATCTGACCATTACTTAGTAGTGGCGAGGGTCAAGGTTAAAGGAGGTTGGGAGAAAGTAAATGTGAGAAAGAGGGTGGTGGTGGTGGTGCGTGTAGAAAAGCTGGAAGAAGAGGAAAACAGAGATGATTACATAAGAGGAATAAGAGAGAAATGGAGAGAGGTATTGAGGAGTGAGGTGGAGGATGTTGAAGAGGAATGGAATAAATTGAAGATAGCTTTAGTGGAGGTTGCGAAAAGTGTGTGTGGGGTGAAGAAAATAGGGAATGGAAAGCGGAGAGGGAGTGAATGGTGGAATGAAGATTTGGAGAATATGGTGAAAAGAAAGAAGGACGCCTTTAACAGGTATCTGGGTACAAAGGAGGCACTGGATTGGGAGGAGTATAGGGTGAGGTGTAGGGAGGTGAAAAGAGTCAAGAGGGCAAAAAGAAGAGTAGAAGAGGAGTGGGCCAGAAAGTTAGCAGAAAATTTTAAGGAAAGGAATAAAATGTTTTGGAAAGAGGTAAATAGGGTGAGGAAAGGAGGGGAAGAGAGGGGAGAGGGAGTGAAAGGGGAAGGTGGAGAAATATTACAGGGAGAGAAGGATGTTGGAGAAAGATGGAAAACGTATTTTAGTGAATTGTTGAACGAAGGGATAGAGATTAGTAATGGGGGAGGGGTAGAAAATGATGGAGAAGCAGTTATCGAGGATCAGGAGATAAATATTAGTAAAGAGGAGGTGGAAGTAGCGGTGAGAAAGGTAAAGAAAGGAAAATCTGCAGGAATGGATGGTATATACGGAGAGATGATAAAAGAAGGACCTAGAGAGTTGATTTACTGGTTGGTGAGATTGTTTAATGTGTGTTGGAGAGAAGGGAGAGTGCTCAGGGTGGCAGGACTCCTGCATTGTACCTATATATAAAGGAAAAGGTGATAAGATGGTGTGTAAAAATTATAGGGGTATTAGTCTGCTGAGCGTGATTGGAAAGATTTATGCGAAGGTGTTAGTGAGGAGAATGAAAGAATTGACAAGTGAGGGAATGGGTGAGGAACAAGGGGGTTTTAGGGAGGGTAGGGGGTGTGTGGACCAGGTATTCACACTGAGATTGATTACAGAGAAATTGCGTGAAAAAAATAAAATTGGGGTATGTATGTTTTCTGGATTTAGAAAAAGCATATGATAGAGTATGCAGGAGAAAGCTATTAAAATATTAATGGAAAGGGGGTTGAAAGGAAATTACTAAAGGGGGTGAAGCTTTTTATGAAATTGTAGGTCAAGAGTGAGGGTGAAGAGAGAACTTTCAGACTGGTTTAGCATAGGAGTGGGTTGAGACAGGGGTGTGTTATGTCGCCATGGCTATTCAATCTATTGATGGATGGTGTAGTCAGGGAAATGGAGAGAGAAGGGAAGGGCATAAGGTTGAGTAACATGGAGGGTGAATGGGATGTGAATGTTTTACTTTTTGCAGATGATGCGGTGTTGGTGGCAGATTCTGAAGAAAAGTTGAGAACACTTGTGAGAGAGTTTGAGAGGAATGTGTAAATATGAGATTGAAAGTCAATCCAGGGAAGAGTAAAGTTATGAGGATTGGAGGTGGGGATGAAGAGATGTGGAGGGAGGATTGGGGGGGTGTAGAAGTGGGGGGAAGGAAACTTGAGGAGGTGAATGAATTCAATATCTAGAAATTTTGGTGGAAAGTAAGGGTGGGACGGAAAAAAAATAAAGAATAGAGTGGTTGAGGAATGAAAGTGTTGGGGGGTCTAAGAGAAGTATGGAAGAAAGGAAATTTCAAAAGAAATAAAGATAAGAATGTTTGAATGTATGTGCTTACCTTCTGTAATGTATGGATGTGAAACATGGATGTTAAGTGCTAGAGCGAGGAAAAGTTTGAATGTCTTTGAGATGAAAGGTTTGAGAGCGATATGTAAATTAAGAAGGATGGATAGGATTAGAAATGACAGAATAAGAGAGATGTGTAAATGGAAGAGGGGTTTATTGCTAGAGCAGAGGAAGGTGTGCTAAATGGTTTGGACATATGTGTAGAATGAATGAGGACAGAATGGTGGGCAAGGTACTTAGATCCGAGGTGGATGGGGTAGGGGAGGGGAAGGCCAAAGTGAGATGATGGATGAGTGAGAGATTAGGGTGGAAGGAATTTGATTTTAGAAGAGGGTAGAGACTTGCGAAGAAGAGATAGGAGATGGGAAGGGTTGAAGGGTTGAAAGGTAAGAATGGGTATGTTTGAAAGGGAATTATGGCGGGCACCACCCCACGAAAGTGGGAAGGGTGATGGCGAAATACAATAATAAATATAAATATTATATATTTTTAATATATTTTTTTTTATATATATATAATATATTTATATATATATTTATATATATATATATATAATATATATATATATATATATATATATATATATATATATATATATATACGTAGGTGAAATTTCCATAGTCAAGTTGTCTTTCATGCAAGTCTCTAAATGAAGTAAAGAATTAGAGTCATTAATTCAATTATTTTTTGATTCAAGTCTTTATAGTCAAACTTCTCCAAAATTTACGACGAAATGTAGGAAGAAACTTCATCAAAATTTAACTTCTTCATACGTACAAAAATACATTCAAACAAATATATAAACTTGGGCTTAGCTTAAGTTGACCATCAGTCCCGATTTTTTTAGAGGGTAAATCGGGATGGATAATAATATTTTATCCAACTTTTGTTTAAATTAGATAGCAAAAATGTATTTTTTTGTAGAATGTCTTTAACTAATAAACCATATGACTTGTTTTTTTTGAAAACAACAATCGTATTTCTTCTTTATTCTAAAAATCACCCTTCTTTATAAATCTCTTAATAAAAACCCTTACAAGCAGTGTATTTTGGGGGAGGGGGGCAATGTTCAGAAGCGTCTCGATTTTTCGTCAGAAAAATATGGTCACCTTAGGACTTAGCTCCGAATGACTCAGTCGTTAAACGAGTACATTAGGGAAGTGCTCTTGTTCACTGATGGGAAATAATCTTGGGCATCCGCCCGCGGTAGGCCTGGCCCAACCAGTGGTATCCGCCGTGGTCCCGTGAAACCCAAGGATCTACCTCGAAACATCCCACTGACAAGACGTAAGTTCTTCCTGGGGGTTGAAGATTATTATTTTATTTTATTTAAGTGAATAATGTGAAAGAAATGAAATAAAGATATAAGTTTATAAATGAATAAATAAATAAATAAATAAATAAATAAATAAGTTAATTAATTAATTCATAAATAAATAAATAAATAATCGATTCACCAAACTCTTATTTTGTCTGATCTCTGGAAATAGTTTTAATAATCTGAAAATGTAATTTGCTTTTTTTTCTTCAAAAGATAATTTTTGTTCGAATTTTAAATATATTTACCAGAAAATAAATTCAGTGAATGAGTCAATTATTTTCTGTGCTCGGATTAGATATTTCACTGTGGTAATGGTAGGCCATGAAAAGGATTGAAACCATTAGGCCTATTAATGACCAAACAACCAAGAAGGTTAAAAGCAGATTTTGATTTACTTATTAAAAATTATTTCTGTATGTTAGTGTACACTGCAGAAATTGTCCTAACGAAATCGCTGGGAGAAATAACACAAAAGCACAACAAATTCGTTAATTTATTTTCTTATTATGAAAATAAGTCGGTGAAGCTACTTTCTAATGCAAAATATGTCTTTTTTCTTTCATTTATTTTCCTATTAGAAAAAAAGGCGGTGAAGCTTCTTTCTAATGCAAAATATGTCTTTTTTCTTTCATTTATTTTCCTATTAGAAAAAAAAGGCGGTGAAGCTTCTTTCTTATTCATAATATGTCTTTTCTGTTTTGACAATTTAATTATGAAATTTTTTGTCATTTGTCCCAACTCTCAACTATTCGTTATTACAATTTTGCAGTGATTTAGTACATAACGTATTGTACGCTCGTTTAAAATTATTATTATTATGATATCATTCATTTGTCATCTATAGGTCTCTGGGCACCCATTTAAAAATTTTCATTAGTAACAGGATCACATTGCAGAGGAAACTGTAATATTTGTAAATTATTATTATTATTATTATTATTATTATTATTATTATTATTACTATTAGTATTAGTATTATTTTTATTATCCTCGTTATCATCATTATCATCTTTGATGTTATTGTATTGGGTTTTTATATTATTATTATTATTATTATTATTATTATTATTATTATTATTATTATTATTATTATTATTATTATTATTATTATTATTATTTTTATTATTATTATTATTTATTATTATTTTTATTTTATTATTAATATTATTATTATTATTATTATTATTATTATATTATTATTATTATTATTATTATTATTATTATTATTATTATTATTATTATTATTATTATTATTATTATTATTATTATTATTATTATTATTATTATTATTATTATTATTATTATTATTATTATTATTATTATTACATTTTAACTTTGCCTGATACTCGCCATTCTATCTAAGATTTCAGTGAGTTTTCCTTAAAGAAAATAAAACATTAAAAAAAGCCTTTAAATTAATTTGAGCGTCAAAAACGAGACAAAAATGGAAAATATTGTCTCGTTCCTTTTCGTGTTGACATTCAGTAAATAAATAATTAAATAAATAAATAAATAAATAAAATAATGAAAAAAGAAGGAAAAATAAAATAAAAATTTAATAATAAAATTTAATATCATTAAATAAATAAATATATAAATAAATAAATAAATAAAATAATGAAAAAAGAAGGAAATATAAAAAAAAAATTTAATAATAAAATTTAATTTCATTAAATGTGGTATTATAAATCTGTAAACATTGCTATTAAATTGAAATATGAAATTAGAAAAGAATTAATGTTAATTGCTGCTAATAATATTCAGTTGATACAATTACTATTACAACTATTATTACTACAACTTGTACGACAATGGCTACTAATACTACTACTACTGTTGCTAGTGCTACTATTATTGCAGCTTCAGCTACTTCTTTCACTACCATTATTAATACTATAATACTAGTACTAGTACTTCTACTGCTACTATTACTAAGAATCAGAAAAATGCTTTTAGAAAGTTCTCATTATAAAGCACAATAAACAGTTAGAGATTATATAAAGTAAAGATTTAATTAAAAAATTTCAATGTGTATTTAGAAGTTTTATGTTATGCAATAATACTCCTTTTTTTATTTTTTATTTTTTATTTTTTTTTATTTTTTTTAAAGAAAATGTGTAAAAATTATTTTTAAAATATCATGAGGTCATTTGTATAGGTATAATCTCAATACTGGTTTACTTGGTATATTTATTTAATTGAAATTATTTATTTTTTTTATTTTTAATAATAAAAAATTAATTTTTATTTTTTTTAAATTTTACATATTTATTTATTTTTTTGTAAAAATATTGGAAGTTTATAAATGGATTAACATCCATTTATAAACTTCCAATATTTTTACAAAAAAATAAATAAATAAATAAAATTTAAAAAAAATAAAAATTAATTTTTTATTATTAAAAATAAAAAAAAATAAAATTAAAAAAAATTATTATTTTTTTGTTATAGTGCGAAATTATTGATCTTTTAGACATATCCTTTAGACATTCATAAGTTGGGAAGTCTTATGGAAATACCCCAAAAAAAAAACTTCCAAAATTTTCAAAACCTTTTAATATGAAGCAAATATTTTAAAAATTAAAATACAATAAGATTAAAAATCACCATTTGTAAACGTCTCTAAACCTAAATTTTTTTACTCCCTCCCCCGTCTTCCAGCCTCATCGTCTCCCCCCAAGACCTCGAAACCTTACTTCCTCTAAGCCCACTACCATCTCTTCTCTTTACACTTAATTACCTCTCATGAAATGAAAGGTAAGAGTAGTTATCCACGAGAAGAGTAATGCAAAGCAGGTTTATATTACTAACTTTATTACTTGATGCTTCGTTTTACGAGTTTTCTCCTTAGCTTAAAACTTTGTGCAAAGGAATTTCTCTGCATCTTGAATATCTCCAAACATGATGTATCATTCCACATTGCACATTTCCTCTTGTTTTATTAGGTCTCAAGAGCATTGTTTTCATTCGATCCCCCTCCCTCACCAACACCTCCCCCCATCAACACCTCCCCCCTCCACCCCCTCCCCACTCGTTCCTTTTTACCTCTGCTTGTGCCTTCTTCATTTGTTAATGTGTCTTGATATTTAATCTATATTTTCAATTTTTCAGATCCAAATTATATATATATATATATATATATATATATATATATATATATATATATATATATATATTATATATATATATATATATATATATATATATATATATATATATATATATAATATTAAAAACAAAGATGAAGAATTAATATCGGTTTATATTAACCTAAAAAGATAACAAAGAAGTTTGCAGCAAAATATATTAAGCAATGCATTAGCCTAATATTTTCCACAAACCACAACCAGATTGCATTCACCTTTCTTGTGGGTACATTGGAGCATTTGGTTATTACCTTCACTTTTTTAGCAACTGTGATGTCTTCTGTAATGACATTAAAATATTTGAATTCACGTTGATTATCAAACACTATCTCTAAATATTATAGTAAAGATTTGCAATTAAAAAAAATATAATATATATATATATATATATATATATATATATATATATATATATATATATATATATATATATATATATATATATATATATATATATATATATTATATATATATATATATATATATATATATATATATATATATTATATATATATA
>SEYY01022019.1:97500-100000 GCA_009176605.1 Armadillidium nasatum
TCCACTGCACTTCTAACTCTGTTCACTCTTATGCTGATGATTCAACTCTACATTCTTCTACTCATTTCAAATCTGCTCCCTCTTTTGCTTCTAGACTTGCTTCTCGTCTTCAACTTTCCGATTCTATTCTTGCCGATCTGGATGGAATTTCCCGGTGGGGACATAGCAACCTTGTGAAATTCAACTCTTTAAAAACTCAACTTCTTTACATCTCCCTCTCAAAAACACCTCCTAACTTTCCTATCCTCTTCGATGGCTCTCCCGTCTCACCTGTAAATAACATTAACATTCTTGGTCTAAACATTAAACAACAAACTGCCTTGGAAACCACATATCACAATGGTTGCTAAAGCTGCCTCTAAGAAGATGGGAGTTCTGTTCAGGTTGCGAGAGTTTTTTTTCTTCTGAGCAGTTACTCCAGATATATAAGGGTCTCATTCGCCCTTGTATGGAGTACTGTTCTCACATTTGGGGGGGCTCTGGCTCCTCCTCTCTTCTGGATAGGGTTGAGTCAAAAGCTATGAGATTAATAAACTGTCCCCTACTTTCAAACTCTCTTGACCCTCTGTCCCTGCGACGTGACGTTGGCGCGCTATCTCTTTTCTACAGGTACTACAATGGCAGGTGCTCGAGGGAATTGGCCTCTCGCATTCCTCCACCGTTGCGTCGTCCTCGTTGCACGAGGGGTGCCCTGCTTTCGCACCAATTTTGTGTGGACGTAGGGAATCCCAGGCTAGCCCGTTGTGGTACCTCCTTCTTTCCAGCCACCTCTATTCTGTGGAATTCTCTACCATCTTCTATTTTTCCAACTGTATTTAATCTTCCACTCTTCAAGTCTTCCGTCTGCGCCCACCTGAGGGCTGTGCGTTAGGTGTGTGTGTTTGTGTGAGTTTGTCATTGTGTGTGTGCCCCCTCCTTGAAAAGGGCTCGGCCCGTGAGTGGTGGCGTTTTGTAAAAAAAAAAAAAAAAAAAAAATATAAATATATACACTTTTCTTTTGGTCTTTCTTAGAAGAATCATAATGATAATTTTGCAAAACAAACTTATAATAGGTTGATTAAGCTCAGTGGCATTTTCAATTATTTCATATCGTGCTATTTCATTGTTCTTGTACAGTGACGGCTTTCCTATTTGAATGTAGCATGCAACTATTATCTAGAGTGGTTTCACCCATGTAGCTCTCTCCTTGATCTAGATCTCTCCAATTAATCGATTCTCCTATTCACTCTAATTCTCTCCAAGATATATGTCCATTGAACTGTTTCATTTATTTCCTTTCTGGTGCTATCATTCTTACAACTATTATTGATCATCTGAACTCTTTATCTCTCAAGGAGAGGAACTTTTCTAGTTAGTATATACCTAAGATCCGCAAGTGGAATCGAACCGGCGCCCTCAAGAACGTGAATCAATCACTCTACCGTTTGAGCCACGGTAGAAAAATTGACTAAATATATATACTGTATATATAACTCTTTTTCCAGTTCATATGAACACTTCACAAATGATATATAGCAATTTATGATTTCCAAATTTTAACAGAGAAAACCGATGGCCAATCAGTCAATCAATCATTTTAATTCTAAAATCACATTTGCATAAAAAGAATCAAACCTATTAAGTATACCGACAATACTGAAATTCCATTTTAAATTGCATAGACAAAAAATCTAATATATATATATATATATATATATATATATATATATATATATATATATATATATATATATATATATATATATATATATATATATATATATATATATATATATATATATATATATATCATTGGGTGTGTGGGCAAAGGCTGGAGGCTTACCAAATTACACAGAGTTGGAAAAAACAATGTCTTGATCGAAGGAGGCCAACATGACCAGATAAACGGCGTTTGGAAATATGCAAGTCAACGGAAGTTGGGAAAACATCTATTGGGAATGTGCCCCAGACTTTACCAGTATATATGTAAGACTGAACATAGCGGTTAAGTCTGGGGTCGAAGAGTTGGACAGAGAAAGAATGAGACTGTGTTTAAAGACGTGTCTCACGAGCTCTTCTTAATGGAGGAGGTATGCGACGAAAGACTTCAGAAGAGCAGTATCCGTTGTAATAGTGATAGTAAAGAGAGAGGAAGCAACAATTCTACTGGTAGAAAGAGATTTGAGAGAGTTAGTAAGAGCAGGAGGGTTGAAGAGACGAAAAGCCCTAGATTCTACCTTTTCAAGGAGAGTTGTATGAGTGCAACACCCCAGATGTGTGATGCATATTCCATACAGCAACACCCCTATAGAGAGCAAGCAACTTGAGTGGCGTGAAGTAATTCTGAAAGCTCCTCAGAACAACTAACCTCTTAGAAGCTTATTTAGAAAGAAAAGTAATGGGATCTTTCCAAGAAAGATCATGAGAAAAAGATACGCCAAAAATATTAAGAACAGATGAAGGTTTGAGTTGTGTTTTTTCGAAGAAGACATTGCAGTTGTGTGGAAAATTGTGTTGAGTG
>SEYY01022019.1:112500-115000 GCA_009176605.1 Armadillidium nasatum
GTCTAGAGCTTTTCGTCTTACAAACTCTTTAGCTCTAATTAACTTTCTCCAATCTCTGTCTGCCCTCGAAATTGTTGCTTCACTTACTCTATACTATCTCTGTTACAACGGACACTGTTCTTCCGAACTCTCACGTCGCACACCACCTCCATTGAGAAGAGCTCGTGCAACACACCTTTCTACACAGTCTCACCCTTTCTCTGTCCAACTCTCCAACCCTAGACTTAACCGCTATGCTCAATCTTACATGTACTCTACTGGTAAAGTCTGGAACATACTCAATTTATTTGTTTCCCGAACTTCCTCTGACTTACACTCTTTTATACGCCGTGAATCGGGTTACGTCGGCCATTAGCGTCCAGATTTACGTAATTTCCCCAACTCTTGTGAAAATTGGGAGGCCTCTTTCCTTTGCCCACCAGAATAAATAAATATATATAATATATATATATATATATATATATATATATATATATATATATATATATATATATATATATATATATATATATATATATATATATATATATATAAAGTTAATTTTTTATTTTTCTTACCTAGCTTTTTCTTTTGAAACTCTTATTTCGCAAAAAGTTTAGAAAAGAACGAAATGATGGTTGGAGGGACAAGGGGTGGTAGGGGGTGGAGGTGAGGGGAAGTAGCTGTAAGAGGGTGCTCTTTCGAAAAAGGGGAAAAAAGTTAAATTTAAAGAGCAAAAAAAAAAAAGAAAGAAAAAAATTTAAAAAAAATAAAAAATAAAAAATTTAAAAGTAAAAGTTTTAAAGTTTTTAAGTTCTAAAGTGAGCTTTTGAAGCGAATTCGAGTCATTAAGAGAATTTTAAATATTCTTTTCGATTATTACGAAGAAACAAAAATTATATATATATATATATATATATATATATATATATATATATATATATATATATATATATATATATATATATATATATATATATATATATATATATATATATATATATATATATATATATATATATATATATATATATATATATATATATATATATATATATATATATATATATATATATATATATATATATATATATATATATATATATATATATATATATATATATATATATTGAGAGAGAGAGATGGTGTTCCAAAAAATGTATCCATACTTTTAATTAAAAACGTAATGTTTTTATTTATTAGAATTCAGTCTGCTTTCCACATTCACAAAAAAAAAATATTCTTTTTTTTTTTTATATTCTTGCTCCTGTTTTCAAACTGATGACCATTCTGCTCAAAACATTACTTCTTACATTTTATTTAAGCATTATTAAATTTTTCAGTATTCATTTGATATTCTGTTTGTGACTGAAAATGTATCTAGTCATTATAAGAGTGAGCATATTTGGAGTTTGAGTATGGATAATTTTTTTGAAAAGTGTGTTTGTATGTTCATAGTAATTGGGAAATCAAGGAAATATACGAATTATTATATATGTAGAGTTATTAAGAGTTGTAGCAGATATACACTGCATATCCTCATACTGGTTAATTCTAGAGTAGGTGTGGGTAAACAAGGCTGTAATATACATTTTTTTGTCTATATTTTGGAATAAAGTTTTCATTTTTAGAAATGCATAGGTAGCACATACATGTTTACTAATAAAACATTTTGCAAATGTGGTTCGATTTATGACTGTTTCTCTCGCCATAACATTTAGCTAGATAGGATTTTTAGTGTTTGTTGTTAATAAGTATTGTGTTTTTTTTGAAGGTTCAGGGAAAGTCTCTTAGCTTCTATTATTTTCTTATACGTTATTTACTTTTGTGTTTAGAGCATGTATATTATGTTTTGTTATTCATATAGCGGTAAATATGAGTGTAAAGAATTATGGACAATATTGATACAATAATAGTAATAATAATTATAATGTTAACAACATTGCAGGCGATAATAATAACAGTAAAAATAAAAATATCAATAATAATGATAAAAAATAATATTAAGGACAATAATAATAATAATAATAATAATAATAATAATAATAATAATAATAATAATAATAATAATAATAATAATAATAATAATAATAGTAATAATAATAACAATAATAATAAAATAATAATAATAATAATAATAATAATAATAATAATAATAATAATAATAATAATAATAACTGTAATAATGAAAATAATAAAAAATTATTTTTATAATTTTTTTTTTATTATTAAATAATATATTAATAATATTAATAATAATAATAACAATAATAATAATAATTATAAAAATAATAATAATAATAATAATAATAATAATAATAATAATAATAATAATAATAATAATAATAATAATAATAATAATAATAATAATAATAATAATAATAATAATAATAATAATAATAATAATAATAATAATAATAATAATAATAATAATAATAATAATAATAATAATTATATTAGTAATATTTTTACTATTATTATTACAATATTATTACTATTATTATTTTATGTCACATTTTTT
>SEYY01022020.1:20000-30000 GCA_009176605.1 Armadillidium nasatum
TATATATATATATATATATATATATATATATATATATATATATATATATATATATATATATATATATATATATATATATATATATATATATATATATATATATATATATATATATATATATATATATATATATATATATATATATATATATATATATATATATATATATATATATATATATATATATATATATATATATATATATATATATATATTATATATATATATATATATATATATATATATATATATATATATATATATATATATATATATATATATATATATATATATATATATATATATATATATATATATATATATATATATATATATATATATAATATATATATATATATATATATATATATATATATATATTATATATATATATATATATATATATATATATATATATATATATATATATATATATATATATATATATATATATATATATATATATATATATATATATATATATATATATATATATATATATATATATATATATATATATATATATATATATATATATATATATATATATATATATATATATATATATATATATATATATATATATATATATATATATATATATATATATATATATATATATATATATATATATATATATATATATATATATATATATATATATATATATATATATATATATATATATACCTCTCTTCTTCCTGTCTCATTCAATTCGTTGAATAAAAGTTTAGCTTAAACCAAATTTCCTTGCTTGACTGAAGCTTTTACATATTGATACGCTCAAATAAATATAAATATCAGAATGATCGATATTCATTTTGTTATTACTTCTATTATCATTATTATTTTTTATTTTATTATCATAATTATTATTTTTATTATTATTATTTTTATTATTATTGTTATTATTATTATTATTATTATTATTATTATTATTATTATTATTATTATTATTATTATTATTATTACTACTACTACTTTTATTATTATTATTTTCTTCTTCTTAATAATAAAATAATATAATAATAATAATAATAATAATAATAATAATAATAATAATTAATAATATATTATTATTATTATTATTATTATTATTATTATTATTATTATTATTATTATTATTATTATTATTATTATTATTATTATCATTATTATTATTATATTATTATTATTATTATTATTATTATTATTATTATTATTATTATTATTATTATTTAATTTTCTGAAGTCGACGCCCACCCTGCATCATGCGGGATATGGTGTAGTGTAAAAAAAAAAAAAATTATTATTATTATTATCATAATTATTATTTTCAGTATTATTATTATTATTATTATTATTATTATTATTATTATTATTATTATTATTATTATTATTATTATTATTATTATTATTATTATTATTATTATATTATTATTATTATTATTATTATTATTATTATTATTATTATTATTATTATTATTATTATTATTATTATTATTATTATTATTATTATTATTATTATTATTATTATTATTATTATTATTATTATTATTATTATTATTATTATTTTCATTATACTTCCTTTCATTACTTAATACATTTTTTAATTTGATGGAATATAAGCGTTTCTTCAACAAATATTGTGATTTTTTCTCATTAAAAAAGGGGCAGATTGTTTAACATGGTAAACCGCTACAATAGATATTCGTCTACCTTTAAATGATTGTTTGTATTCATTCTCTGATAGAAAAAGATTCAATCCTATTAAGCCACTATTACCGAATGAATAAATTTAAAAGGCCGTAACGATATCGTTAATGCTTATTTGCTATTGAGAATCAATTGAG
Organism: Armadillidium nasatum; assembly: GCA_009176605.1. NCBI lineage: Eukaryota > Metazoa > Arthropoda > Malacostraca > Isopoda > Armadillidiidae > Armadillidium > Armadillidium nasatum. Next base: position 21,833 of record SEYY01022020.1, read on the forward strand.
TGTTTCAAAGCTTTCCTTAAAATGCCTAAAATTAAACCGAAAACCCATTTGGAGGGAATTAAATGATTTCCGAGACGTTCCTCTTGATGTATTTTAATGACTGTTTGTCTTCGTGCTTTTAATCTTTATTATTATTTATTTATTTATTTATTTAATTATTTATTTAATTATTTATTTATGTAAATATTTGCTTCTTTCTTTTCGGTTAAATTAGGAAACATTTTTATGCTTGAATGCAATAAAGGAAGAAATTCATAAGAATGAATTTTTTAAAAGTGAAAATTATATGAATTTGCTTTCTGATTGTTTTCCTACGGTGTTCTCTTTACAAAAAGGTTGTAGTCTCCTTTTCAGTTAGTTTTAAAATGCAAACCAGATAGCTGCAAGTGAACTAATGTTAGGAGTTGTGGAGTATCTGGCCTCATGTATTTTTCGAATTTCAAATTCGGGCAGAGAAAATATGGTTGTTTTCAATGCCTCAAAATCTCATTTTCTCCATCTTTCTACTCGACATAATCTTTCACACAACAATGACATCTTCAAAAAAAAAAAAAAAAAAAAAAAAAAACCTTTCTTCTGTTCTTGATATTTGTGAAGTCCTTGTTTCATGACCATTTCGGGAAAGTTCAAATTATCTTTCTTTTACATAAGAGTACACTGTAAAAATTGTCCTAACGAATCGTTGGGACAAGCTGGCAAAAAAAATATCACAGTAAAATTTTCAATAGAAAAAAGACATGTTAAGCATAAGAAAGTCGCATCACCAACTTATTTTCTAATAAGAAAATAACTGAAAAAAATTTGTTGTGACATTTTTGAAACTTGTCAAAACTATTCTTTGGGACAGTTTTTGCAGTGATATAAAAGATTGAGTGTCATTAGACGTAGGGTACGAAGCATGAGTCTGGAACACGACCTACAGATCCACAGCCAAAATTTGAGAAGGATCAAAATATATTAGTTCACTGTAAAATAATAAAGTTCAATGAATAAGAGAATAAGCTGAAGCCACATAATTTTAAATTAATGGAACCAGACTCGGAGTTGGATTGGATGGAGGCAAAATAAATTAATGGCTCGAAATGCCTCCAGAGTTTCTTAATTGCCACCTTAGTTGTCTGCTCTTTGTAGGCTTGTCGTTCGACATTTTATTGAGAATATCTCTTACATCTTTGGTGGCTCCACTCACATAACACCCCTTGAAAACGGGCAGTCTATGACTTTTCCTTTTATAAATTTGTTATCATCACGACTCTCCTCCAAACTCTTTCTGCCCTTTGAATTGGTACGTTAATCAACTTTGATTTGCCAGACATTAATATGTGGAACGATTGACCATGTCGACCATTAATTTTGCCTTTCAAAATGATTTTCTTCCATCTCTGGTGAAATTTATTAGATCTGTGACCTTTACTCACAAGGGGAGACAGATATATGTACAATATATATATATATATATATATATATATATATATATATATATATATATATATATATATATATATATATATATATATATATATATATATATTATATATATTTATATCAAAGTTCAATTATTATAAATCTTTTCATCCTGAAAATAAAAGCAAAAAAGTTGAAAATACAAATTAAAAAAGTAAAGAAAAATAATGATAATAAATAAATAAATAAAAAAAAAAGTTCTTTGAACCATAAACGTAGGTGTAAAGAATTTTTCCCGCCATTTTCTTTTTTTTTTTTAAAAGACATAATAATAAAATATAAATATAAGACTCGAAATCCTTCTTGTTGTAAACTATATGTTAATTTTTCGTTACCGCCAAAAGGGAGCAAAATATTTGTTAAATTACAGGCAAGTGGAGCGATTACATCTTTACGTTACGACGCAAACTGGCGTAAATGTATAGGATGAATATTTCAAGTCATCCTTTTTGGGGGTAAAAAAAAAAGAACGAGCGAGGGTGTACTTAAAAAATGGAGGTTTTCTCGTTGCTCTTATAGAGGAGAAAAGTTTTCTCTCGCTTTTGAGAGTAAAATAAGAGGAGGAGAGTCAGAAAGTGGAGAAAGAAATAAATGGCATGTGAGAGTATACAATATAGAGAAAAGAGAGTGAAAGTAGAGAGAGAGAGATAGAGAAAGAAGAAGATAGAGAGAAAGTAAAAAAATTAGACCTACGGTAAAAATAACAGATGAAATAAATACTATTGTAGTCAGAGGAAAGATAGATACATAAGTAAGAAAAGAGAGAGAGACTGAAAGTTAGAGAGAGATAGAGAGAGTGAAGAAATGAGGTAGAATGCCTTTCTACCAACAAGCATTTTTATACAAGATCGTACATAAGACCGGGGCTTTCTCATTATTTTTCCTATCTCTTTTACGCAACATTGCCTTAATTTTACGCGACCAGCTGAGTGTTATTTCCTTATTTAACAGCTGAAAATATCCCCTTATCTTTAGCTTTTATCTCAGATTAGTAACATTTAACAGGAACAAGCTTGAAAGGGCTGAAAACATTTTCTAGATTTAGTGTCAAACACTGGACTTTTATTTTAAAACTCAAATTTAAAAGCTTTATTAATTTCCTCTTGCTTGCAAATTTTTATAGCCCTTTATATATATATATATATATATATATATATATATATATATATATATATATATATATATATATATATATATATATATATATATATATATATATATATTATATATATATATATATATATATATATATATATATATATATATATATATATATATATATATATATATATATATATATATATATATATTCAGATTGGGTTAGAGAAAAAATGGTCGTTTTCAATGCCTCAAAAACTCAATTCCTCCATCTCTCTACTCGACACAATCTTCCACACAACTATGACATCTTCTTCGAAAACACTCAACTCAAACCTTCATCTGTTCTCAATATTCTCGGTGTTTCTTTTTCTCGTGATCTTTCTTGGAAAGATCACATTACTTCCCTCTCTAAACAATCTTCTAAGAGGTTTTGTGTTCTGAGGCGCTATAGTGTTTTTTTTACGAGACCCCAGTTGCTTGCTCTGTATAGGGGTGTTCTTCCCCCCTGTATGGAGGACCCCTCGCACATCTGGGGTAGTTCCACCCATAAAGCTCTTCTCGAAAAGGTGGAGTCTAGGGCTTTCGTCTTATCAACTCTCCCGGTCTTTCTAACTCTCTTCAATCTCTTTCTTCCCGACGAATTATTGCGTCACTCTCTCTATACTATCGCTATTAAAACGGCCATTGTTCTTCTGAACTCTCAGGTCGCATACCTTCTCCATTGAGAAGGAATCGTGCTACACGACTTTCTACACAGTCTCAACCTTTCTCTGTCCAACTCTCCAATCCCAGACTTAACCGCTATGCTCAATCTTACATATACTCTACTAGTAAAGTCTGGAACACACTCCCATTATCTGTTTTCCCAATTTCCTTTGACTTGCACACTTTTAAACGCCGTGTATCGGGTCACGTCAGCCATTAGCGACCAGGTTCCGAATGCTCCCCAACTCTGGTGGATATTGTAGGCTGCCGTCCTTTGCCCACCAGAGGAGACATATATATATATATATATATATATATATATATATATATATATATATATATATATATATATATATATATATATATATATATATATATATATATATATGTGTAAATATATATATATACAAGTTTGTGTGTGTGAATGTATTCATGATAAAGTGCGTAGATAATTGTACCTGTCAGAAACACTTTTCTGAAAAGTACAAATGAGAATGTAAAATAAACATGACAGCTTTGAATAATCACACTGAAATAAGCTTCAAGAAATCGAAGTAAACACACAAAAAAAAAGGCTGTGAGACCGTTTTTTAAAGACAGGGAAAATGATGCAATTTTATAAATAGAAAACTGTTGGAAAAATACATAAAAAATTTAGAAATACCAATAATTGAAGGTTTAATAATAATAATTATAATAATAATAATAATAATAATAATAATAATAATAATAATAATAATAATAATAATAATAATAATAATAATAATAATAATAATAATAATAATAATAATAATAATAATAATAATAATAATAATAATAATAATAATAATAATAATAATAATAATAATATAATAATAATAATAATAATAATAATAATAAATAATAATAATAATAATAATAATAATAATAATAATAATAATAATAATAATAATAATAATAATAATAATAATAATAATAATAATAATAATAATAATAATAATAATAATAATAATAATAATAATAATAATAATAATAATAATAATAAAATAATAATAATAATAATAAAATAATAATAATAATAATAATAATAATAATAATAATAAAATAATAATATATATATATATATATATATATATATATATATATATATATATATATATATATATATATATATATATATATATATATATATATATATATATATATATATATATATATATATATATATATATATATATATATATATATATATATATATATATATATATATATATATATATATATATATATATATATATATATATATATATGAGCATTTCCAAAGATTCAATAAGATCTTACCCCTAAAGTAAAAGAAAACTACATCTTTCTCTCTTTCAGATTTTTAGCTTCCATCAGCAGTTTTTCTTATCCACAAATTCTTTTGAAGATAAAAGGTAACTTGATAGTTTACTCATTTTCCATAAGGGTCTTACAGTCTATATGTATCGAGTTTTATCAATGCTTATATTCACTCCACGTAATATATATATATATATATATATATATATATATATATATATATATATATATATATATATATATATATATATATATATATATATATATATATATATATATATATATATATATATATATATATATATATATATATATATATATATATATATATATATATATATATATATATATATTATATATATATATATATATATATATATATATATATATATATATATATATATATATATATATATATATATATATATATATATATATATATATATATATATATATATATATATATATATATATATATATATATATCATATTTATCACATCACAAAAGAAGGGCTAAATGCTTTACATTTCTTTTTGCACTAGTTTAACAATCAGTTGAGAAGAACGTAAAAATAAAATAAAATAAAAATGAATATTTTCTACAAGCAAGAGAGAAAGAGAGAGGAGCAAGCAGATTTAGATGGAAACCAAAGCGGAGAGTGAGATAGATAGATAGATAGATAGATAGATAGAGAGAGAGAGAGAGAGAGAGAGAGAGAGAGAGAGAGAGAGAGAGAGAGAGAGAGAGAGAGAATGATAAATATTTTCGAAGTTGTAAGTAAACTTTATAGCATTACATTCATGTTCTTAATATATATATATATATATATATATATATATATATATATATATATATATATATATATATATATATATATATATATATATATATATATATATATATATATAAATATTATATACCTACTTACTTACTTTATTTACTTTACCCGTTTGACCTTCCTCATTGGAAGGATTAACTGCTTTTAGGAAATTCGCAACGGCCAAAGGCCGTACCCAAAGGTCTTTCAGAGAGGAGATGTGATTGAGGGTTCTGTGTTGTGTAAGGGAGGGGCATCTCAGAAGGAGGTGTTCTGTTGTGTCTGGTTCTTGCATACATCTTTGACATATTGGGGATAGTGTGTTATATATATATATATATATATATATATATATATATATATATATATATATATATATATATATATATATATATATATATATATATATATATATATATATATATATATATATATATAATATATATATATTATATATATATATATATATATATATATATATATATATATATATATATATATATATATATATATATATATATATATATATATATATATATATATATATATATATATATATATATATATATATATATATATATATATATATATATATATATATATATATATATATATATATATATATATATATATATATATATATATATATATATATATATATATATATATATATATATATATATATATATATATATATATATATATATATATATAATATATATATTATATATATATATATATATATATATATATATATATATATATATATATATATAATATATATATATATATATATATATATATATATATATATATATATATATATATATATATATATATATATATATATATACAGATGCTTCAAAAGCTAGATGAAAATTAACTCCAATTAACTACACCGTAATTAAATACATAGGAATTCAATTTTTATTACAATAATGTATTTTTATATCGTTCCTATATATTAATTATAAAAAGTAATTTCCTTTGTAAATTTAATACTTTTTACGTTGATCAAATAGAATAAATTTAATTTCGCTCATTTTAAATTTTTGTCTTTTCCAAAACATTTTATGGTAAAGTTCTATATGTTATATATATATATATATATATATATATATATATATATATATATATATATATATATATATATATATATATATATATATATATATATAAAATGTTGAGACTAAAATATAATTGAAAGTATAAGCTCATGTATAAATTGCTGGGATTTGCTGTTTTTATTATCTATATATAATTAATTTTATTCTGTTCAAAAATTTTATTCCATTCATTATAACATGGGATTATGCCATTTGGCCAGGGCAATATAAAGTTGCTTCACATTTATTTATTATTGTTTTCTATATATATATATATATATATATATATATATATATATATATTATATATATATATATATATATATATATATATATATATATAAAATATATATATATATATATATAACTAATTTTATTGTTAATAATAATAATAATAATAATAATAATAATAAAATTTTTTTTAAAAAATTATATATATATATATCATTCACCTCCACCTCCTCCTCTTTGGTATCCCTTTGGGATACGCATATGAGCTTGTTATTATTATTATTTTATTATTCTTATTATTATTATATTATTATTATTATTATTATTATTATTATTATTATATATTATTATTATTATTATTATTAATATTATTATATATTATTATTATTATTATTATTATTATATTATTATTATTATTATTATTATTATCTTTATTATTATTATTATCATTATTATTATTATTATTATTATTATTATTATTATTATTATTATTATTATTATTATTATTATTATTATTATTATTATTATTATTATTATTATTACATTATTATTTTTATTAATTATTATTAGAATTTTTTATTTATCTATTATTTTTTCTTTTAGTAAATAATATTATTATTATGATTATTATTGTTATTATTATTACCGTTATTATAGTTATAATTTGTTTTTTATATTATTTATTATTTATTACTACTGTTATTATTATTATTATTATTATTATTATTATTATTATATTATTATTATTATTATTATTATTATTATATTTATTATAATTATTATTATTATCATTTTTACTGTTACAAACATTATCATTATTATATATTTATTATTATTGTTACTATTATTATTATTATTATTATTATTATTATTATTATTATTATATTATTATTATTATTATTATTATTACTACTTTCATAATCTTTGGAAAGTTTCATTCTCTTTTTTTCCTTATATTTTCTTTTTGCAATAATGAACGTTCACTTTTATTCCTGTCATGTTTTCCTTGAAGAAATTTTATGTTCGATAAGTAAAGAGCGAAGAATGTAAGTGAATGAACTTTTCTTTTCTTTCATTGTAAAAGGTTTAAGAACAAATTTAATGAATTATTACTATTTTTAATTGTATATGCTTCATAGAACTTGCGATTGATATGATTTTTTGTATATTTTAATGTTTTTTATGAAGCATATACAATTAAAAATAGTAATAATTTCAACAGAGACGGTGGCAACTACAAAATCGACAACATCATAAATGACTACTTGAAACAATCTACATCGTATGATAACATCACGCACACCCTTGAAGAATGGACAAAGGAGAGATTAGAAACAAACCAACCAATTCAACAGTAACGATTTGAAGTGAAAATAATACGTCACATTATTCTCAGACATACCCTGAAAAAGGTGGACTGACA
>SEYY01022020.1:75000-85000 GCA_009176605.1 Armadillidium nasatum
AAGTTGAAGGGGATTAGCCTCTGCCAGCCTCTGCTTGCTTCAAACTTATCATCTTCAGCTTCTTCCCCTTTGCTAGCCTTAACTGAGTTAAATAAAGTTAGGGCCTTGGATTGAATTAGGCTTTGACTTAATGGCACGTTATGACTCGTTTGATCTTCGATCCACACACAGCACTAACACTTTCTCCATTTCAGCAATAACATTGTCCCGTTTTCTCATTATTTTAGTGTTCACTGGAGTAGCACTTTTAATTTCTTTCAAAATATTTTCCTTAGAGTTAGTAACTGTGCTTACTGTTTGCCGAGCTAGGCCTAGCCTACGGCCTATCTCAGCGTTCGAAATGCCTTGGTCATGTAAGTTAATCATTTCTAACTTTTTTTCCAATGAAAGTGACTTCCGATTCTTCTTTTCACTAGTCTTAGGGGCCATGTCTATATGGGTATACAGTGAAGGTATGTATACGTAATATAAATGCGTATTAACACAATTGTAACACTACTGTATTAAATTTGGCGGTCAAATGGAGAGCGATGCGCGTGTTATGAATGCTGCGTTCAAACTGACACAGCATGGGAAATTTGTTGTTTAAAAGCTGTACAGTGCATGGTTGTTGTAAGAGTGAGACAAGCGCCGAAAAATATTTTAGCGCCGTATGAGCGAAGCGCCGTAAAACGAGGTATACCTGTATTATTATTATTATTATTATTATTATTATTATTATTATTATTATTATTATTATTATTATTATTATTATTATTATTATTATTATTATTATTATTATTATTATTATTATTATTATTATTATTATTATTATTATTATTATTATTATTATTATTATTATTATTATTATTATTATTATTATTATTATTATCATAATTTTTAACATTGCCTCAATTTTATTATTGTTTATCATTATCGTTTATTTTTATTATTTTTAAAATTATCATTATTATTACTATTTTTATTATTATTATTATTATTATTAACATAATTATTATTAATATTAATATTACTCTTATCTTACTAAGTATTATATGTACATTTTTCTTATTCGTCATCTAATACAATAATTTATAAGAAACAAATACTGATTGAAATGAAATTTGAGTTCACTTAGGACGGCTTATCACCCCAGCAACATGATTCAATTGATATTATTTTGTAATTTTAATAAATCAACCTTCAAACACTTCCTTCCCTTAACAGAATAATGATTTGAAATTCACTAAATTTTTTGAATTATTGTTATTATTATTATTATTATTATTATTATTATTATTATTATTATTATTATTATTATTATTATTATTATTATTATTATTATTATTATTATTATTATTATTATATTATTATTATTATTATTTTTTATTTATTTTTTTTATTATTTTATTATATATATATATATATATATATATATATATATATATATATATATATATATATAATATATATATATATATATATATATAATATATATATATATATATATATATATATATATATATATATATATATATATATATATATATATATATATATATATATATATATATATATATATATATATATATATATATACAAGCTCAAGAATATGTTAAAGAATTTTTTTTATTTTTTTATTTTTTTTATGTATTCCTTCTTGCTATTTTAAAATTTTATTCATATTTTCACGCAATTTTTTAACATCGAATTTGCGGCTTATAGAACAGAGTTTTTCGGTGTTGCGACAGAATACTAAGGAGTACAAGACTTCAAATAAGGATTCTTGAAGTCAAACATTTTTTGTTCTCTTATATTTTAAGGTTAAATATTAAAGTTATTTTTATTTTTTTAAGGTGAGGGGGTGGGGGTGCTTGGGGGAGAATACTGTGCGTTAGGTGTGTATGTTTTTTATTTTATTATATATATATATATATATATATATATATATATATATATATATATATATATATATATATATATATATATATATATATATATATATATATATATATATATATATATATATAGATAGATAGACAGATAATAGATAGATAGACTGATAGATAGGTAGATAGAGGGATAGATAGATGAATAGACAGATAGATATATAGAAAATAAATTTACATATATATTATATTGATAATAATAGATATATAGATTAAAATTTAAATATAAACCTTTCAATAAAGCTGTTTTAAATATAGTTATTCTGGTTTTAAAATAAATAATTCTATTAAGAGGATAAAGAAAATTCAAATTAATATAAGGATAAAAATTTAATTATATTTTTTAATTTATATTATCTTGTGTAAACTTTTCTTCTTAAAATATTTTTTTTAATTTATATTAATTTATAAAAATTAAAATTTTTAATATATTAATTTATATTAATTTATTAAAATTTTAAATTTTGTATTTTTAATTTATATTAATTTATAAAAATATTAAAATTTTTAATTTTTTTAATTTTTCATTAACTTATTGAAACTAAAATATTTTATATTTTATTATTTTTTTTAAGTTTAAAGAAACTAAATTTTTTTATAATTTTAGCAAATATTTATTTATTTTAAGAAAATTTTTTAATTTTGTTAATATATATTAATATATATGAACGAATTTTTTAAATATATTTTTATTTGTTTTAATTTACATAAACTTTAAATGTTTCTTATTTTTTAATTCATCTAAATTTTCATAAACGAAGAAAATTTTAATTTTTTAATTTACATAAATTTAAAATTTTTTAAATATTTTTTATATATTTTTTTTAATTTATATATTTAGTAAATTCAGTAAATTTTATTCTTAATTTCTTTTTTATTTAGTAATTTCAAATGAAAAATAGACCTATTTAATAATAAGTAATTTGATAATTAATTAAGAAAAGATTAAAAATTAGTAAATTGATGAACTAATATTTTAATTTTATTTGATAAAATATAAATATAATTTAATTGTAATTTCTTAATAATTTTTTAAAATTACAATTTCAAAATTTCCTTTTGAAAAAATTAAAAGTTAAATCTAATTTAAATTAAAAAAAATTAAAATATCATTGAAATTAAATTAATTTTAATTAAAATTATAAAGAATTATTGAATTAAAATATAAAAATTTTAATTAACTACTAAAAAAAGAAAATGTAAAAAAATATAAATATTAATAAATAATGAAAATTTTACAAAACAATATTTTTTACTCAATACAACTGAATTAAGACAGTAAATAACAAAATAAAGTAAAATAAAATTATAAATCAAGCTTTTTAAAATAAAAATAAAAAAATTGTTAAATAAAAAGTGAAGTGAAATAAATTAAAAGTAATTATAAAGAAAGTGAAAGTAAATGAGAGAAAAATTTCAAGAAGTAAATGTAAAAGAATGAAAACAAAGAACAAGTTATAATAGTAAATGGACGAAAGATAGAGAATGAGGTAGAGGTAAAAATAATTTAAAGTAAATAGGAGAATATTTAAAATTTGAAGTAAAAGTAATAAAAATTAGCGAATACGTGAAAGAAATAGAAGTAAAAGTGAATGGATGAAAACTTCAAATATATATATATATATATATATATATATATATATATATATATATATATATATATATATATATATATATATATATATATATATATATATATATATATATATATATATAAAATAAAAATATTAAAGTAAATATTTTCTTAAAGTAAATAATTTATTAAAGTAAATTACATAAAAATTTGATGAAATATTTTTTGTTATAACAAATTAGTGAAAAGTTTGAAATGTAAATTGATAATTTAGTAGTGTGCATTTATAGTTAATTAACAAATATGTTTTCCTTAGAAATGTAGAAAAAGAAGAAAAACATATTATATGATACATAACAACATAACAAAGATAAAGATGTACATAATCTTATGAACGAGTATATATTTATATTTAATTATGTTAATATATGCTAATATTTGTTTAAAATTTGTGAGAATTTATTTTTTTTTTTAAATATTATATTCACACCATTCTGTAATTTGAACTATCAATAAAATATTTATAAATAATATTTCGTAACTTTTTTTTATCGTTTGTTATCAGTTAAATATTTTGATATTAACTTTTTTTTTAAATAAATATTCTATATTTTTTATTGCTTTAAAGTAGTGAACAATATTTTTTTAAAAATAATTTACTTATCGTTATTTAAATAACATTCAAATATATTATATTCATTTTTAAATATGGACCAACATTTAAATCATTAACAATAAATATTTATATAAACATGCAAATTTGCTTTCACCAAATGATTAATATCTATGAATTTTCACTTTTTCTCAAAAGACTGTTTTCAAGATGCATAATTCAAAGGCAAGAAAAATAGAGAATTTATCACTAAATCGTCAACTCAGTGAAATGGAAAAGAAAAATTTTACGCTCTTTTTTTTTGGCTAAATTTGTAAAATATTTTGCGATTATTTTCTAAAATTTTACGTTTATTTTTTATATATTTTGGGACTGTTTTCTAAAATACTGTTGCTATTTTCTAATTTTTTGAGATTATTTTCAAAACTTAGAAGAATATTTTCTAGTATTTTTGCGACATTGTTCTTAAATTTTTAAAACATTTTTAAATATTTTGCAATTTTTTTTTCATTTGACCATAAAGGAAACCTGATTTAAGTATTACGGTTAAAAAAAAAAAGTAAGGAAATTTTGTTCATTAAATTTACCACCACTCACGGGCAGAGCCCTTTTCAAGGAGGGGGCATAAATTTTTCTATTTTAAAATTATATTTCCATAATTAATTTCCTAAATATTTATTTCAGTTCTCAATTACTTCTTTTTAAATCTTAAAATAAAACTCAAAAATTTCATCCAATTTTTGCCTTCTAATTTTTTTTCAATATTATTTTCATATTATAGTCTCAAAAATTTAATATAAACCAATTAACAAAATCTATTTCATTAATCTATTAACATATATCTATCTAATATAACAAACTATGAAAATATGTTAAATATAATATAAGAAATAATAATATTATAACAAATAAAATAATCTATTAATACAATCTAATTGACTATAGTTTTTATCTATTAGACATCTATTATTTTATCAATTATCAATTGAATTATTTATTACATTAGGAATACATAAATCATCTCCAACTTTATTTCTCTTTCAAAATTTGAAGATTACGTAAAGAAGTTATTAAGTTATATAGTCTTTTAAACACACACTTATGGAATCATAAAGATTGCTACCCACTGTAACTTAATAGACAACTTTTAAAAATAAATTTTACGAAATGTTATGTATATATATATATATATATATATATATATATATATATATATATATATATATATATATATATATATATATATATATATATATATATATATATATATATATATATATATATATATATATATATATATATATATATATATGTGGTCAGAGGGAATAAGTTGCAAAGTCGAAAAATGGGCAAAATTTACTGTTCTGTGATCATTTCCCAATCCCTTTGCAAAATTAATTATTCTTTCAAACCATTAAATTTAGAAACTCATTTGAGTCACATTAAGGCCAAACAAATTTACTTTTTTCAAAAACTAGATTTACAGGAATAGTTCAAATAAAAATGCTGCACTGAAATGTTGCCATTTTACACTTAACAACTTACTCCATGTGACCATATATATATATATATATATATATATATATATATATATATATATATATATATATATATATATATATATATATATATATATATATATATATATATATATATATATATATATATATATATATATATATATATATATATATATATATATATATATATATATATATATATATATATATATATATATATATATATATATATATATATATATATATATATATATATATATATATATCATCATTGATATTACAAACTAATATTAATTCTCTTTAAGTTTTAAAATTAATCAAAAATTTTTCAATCAAAAGATTTAGAAATTACTACATAAGCCTCTTTAATAAGGCACATAAACTTTACATAAGTCTCTCTAATAAACTACAAAAAAAAAAAAAAAAACTTTCAGGAAATATATAAGTTGATCATAATTTTACGTACATTCAAGAACTCTCAAAAGCTTTGGTAAACTTTTTAGATCTCAAGAATTATTAATGCTCTCTAAATCTCTTAGACCAGCATTTTATATAACTAAAAATATCTTTGAAATTTGTTACTTCTTTATATTAATAAAGTTTAAAAGGCAGTTGAGACATTGTGTAAAAAATATGAATATTTTTTTTCCTATTGGTATATTGGCTTTTTGTAAAATGTTTATAATTGCTGGTTTTTTATTATATATATATATATATATATATATATATATATATATATATATATATATATATATATATATATATATATATATATATATATATATATATATATATATATATATATATATAGATAGGGAGGACGTAGCGCCGTCCGAATCGATGCAAGTACCCCCCATTGGGTATAATCCGCGGAGTGATAGGATGGGCTAGACCATTCCATTTCACTCCGTTGCCCTTTGGTTCGTTCTTTTTCTCGTTTCACCTTCTCAGAGGGTCTCTAGTGTACCCTCGTCTTTGGATATGCTCCCACTACCTCTCCACCTCATTTCTTCACATGTTCCCACAAATTTACAAGCGCTTACTCTTACATTACCTTTATAAAACAAAACAAAAATGGCGACAATCAGAGTTGCCTCGGAGATGCTTCGAGGGGCGCCATCCAAAGAATGCCCCTCATCCACCTCTTACCCCATCATCACTTGGGAGTTGGCGGCCTCCGATGATGGGGATGGTGCCGCCATGACCCGGCGTCCGACTTGCCCCGATGCACGGTCTTCTTTTTTCATTAATTTCTGCAACATTCTACTATATATATATATATATATATATATATATATATATATATATATATATATATATATATATATATATATATATATATATATATATATATATATATATATATATATATATATATATATATATATATATATATATATATATTAAGCCTCATTCAGCATAACCTTATCTTACTCTATTCAATTCGATCATCGAATTAATTTAAGGTAACAAAGAAAAGGAGGATGATCAATTTGTGAATGATTGGCATTCGAAATATTAGAAAATACAAAAGTTTCCAACTCATTTATATGTTCTCCATAAAATTATTTCTTCTTCTTGTTATAGAGCAATTTTCAACTAATGCTATGCATCATTTATTTCTATCGTTAATATTATTGATTTCTTTTTTTTTTTTGGTTAGTTAAAAGATGAAATAGAAAGAATATTAATTGGAAACATAGAAAGTAGAAAATTTCCCAGAAACATCTATTCAAAATTATGCCTAAAAGGAAATGAAAATAGATAAAAAATCCTAATCAATAAATGAAAAACTTGAAGAGAAAAAAAAAGTCTATAAATTTCACAAGAACGGAAAAGGAAGGTAGAAGCAAAGTGAAATTAAATCGCAAAGTATTAAATGAAGAAGCAAAAGCATTCACAAAATGAAAATAACAATAAGAATAATTTAAAAATATTTGGATAAAGAATTGCATAATAGATAACTTTAGGGAATAAAGTTATCAAAGGAAATAATAAAATATACAACACAATACTATAAAATAGGGATGGAGCGATACCAAAATTTTTACCGATACCGATACCGATACCGATACCTAAAAATTACCAGATAATACCGATACCGATACCGATATCGGTATCGGAAAATATGCCGATATATATATACCGATACCGATATACCGATACTTTACTCTTATCAAAAAATTTTGCCGATACCGATACCGATACTGAAAAGGTCGATACCGATACTATGCCGATACTAAACCGATACCGATACCGATACTTCACTCCATCCCTACTATAAAATAAATTTTATAGTTCTTTTTAAGGGAATTCAGAAATTATTAATTTGTGAATGAAATTTAAAGGGGGCTAGTAATAGAATAATAAAGAAAAGATTTTGATAACTAAATAAAATGAAACAAATGAAAACTTACTGTATTCTAACGAGATTTTATAAAAGATGTTTCATAGAGTTTCATATAAATAATATAATTCATAGAGATTATAAAATAATATGCGAAACCAAAAAGTTTAGCAAAAAATATTGTATACTGTTTATTAACAAAAATTGAGATAGCAATTTTATAAATATTTGAAACATGCAAAGTTGTAAAATTCAGAATAAAAATTTTCGCATTGTTTTTATTAGCAAATTTTGAAAGTTATTTTGTTTGATATTTAGATAATTTAATTTAGAATATAATCTTCCTCTCTCGCTTGTTAGAGGAACTTGAAATCTATTTACAATGGTGCCAAATCTACAGAAATCTGTTTACAGTGATGCCACATCTATAGAAATCTGTTTACTGTGGTGCCAAATCAACAGAAATTTGTTTACAATGGTGCAAAATCCACAGAAATCTGTTTACAGTGTGCCAAATCTACAGAAATCTGTTTACTGTGGTGTCAAATCCACAGAAATCTGTTTACATTGGTGAAAAAAACCTTTTATCGTACAAGGCATGATCTTATAAATTATCAGCAAATTTAATCGTGATTTGAGAAACATTATTGTCAATTTAGATTTAAATTTAGAATAAAATCTTTGTTAATAAAACTGAATGTATTTAAAGCTGACATAATTTAGTATAAAATTTTATATATTTTATTTGTACAATTTACTAGTAATAAAATTGTTAGTGATTTGTAAAAATAAATAAATTTCGAACTTACTAATTTTTACTAATAGAACATTTATTTTTACCTTATATATATATATATATATATATATATATATATATATATATATATATATATATATATATATATATATATATATATATATATATATATATATATATATATATATATATATTATATATATATATATATATATATATATATATATATATATATATATATATATATATATATATATATATATATATATATATATATATATATATATATATATATATATATATATATATATATATATATATATATATATATATATATATATATATATATATATATATATATATATATATATATATATATATATATATATATATATATATATATATATATATATATATATATATATACAATTAGTCCAAATTCTC
The DNA here is from genome assembly GCA_009176605.1 of Armadillidium nasatum. Lineage (NCBI taxonomy): Eukaryota > Metazoa > Arthropoda > Malacostraca > Isopoda > Armadillidiidae > Armadillidium > Armadillidium nasatum. The sequence goes on from SEYY01022020.1 coordinate 84,183, forward strand.
ACGTTGTTTCATATCTCTTTTATGTAAAACACCTATGCATAATATTATCATATAAATACAGCCTAATTCGAATTAAATAAGAGCCTTTTCCTATCGAAATGAGGACATTAATGCATCTTCCACGCAATAGCAATGCAAACGGAGCGACAGAGCGTCGACTTCCTCTCTCGCTTTGTTTTAAGGGCTTTTGAAATCTATTTACAGTGGTGCCAAATCCATAGAAATATGTTTATATGTTTACAGTGGTGCAAAATCCCTTTTATCGTACAAGGCATAATCTTTTAGTTTTTGTTTTTTCCCCTTGTTTCTGAATTTCCAGGTGTGCATGACTGTATATGACTATAATTTATCTTGTTTTTTTTTTTATGTGGATGTACAGTTATGTGTGTATATAATTTTATGTGTAATTTCTACATCTTTTTTTCCTGTATTTCGAACTGGATTTTTTCAGGTATGTATAACTATAGAAATCAGTATGATTTTCCTTGTGTATACATACGAAATTAAAAGGTTCGTGTATGTATTATTTTAAATGTAATTAACGCCCTCCGCGTTCTTTCCTTGTAATTCAAAGACATTTGGAAACGGGCCTCTTATTTTCATGAAGAGGGCGCGTCTAAATGGCATTCCTTTACCAAGTCCCGAAAAATATCATCCGGTTATTCGCTCCAAAGTTTCCACGTTAAACTTGATCCCTTAAATCTATTCGGATTACTTCCATATCCAACGAAAACCGCAATCAGCTTGTAAATGAATTTGAATGAGCATTTTAAGCATTCCACTCTATTTAGAGTAAAACTATACGAAAATCGTTTCAG